>CM076662.1:1982754-2041035 GCA_038496675.1 Rachycentron canadum
TAGAGGAAGGTTTTAAGACCAGTCTTAAATGTAGTGAGTCCTTAAAGCATTCTGCTGTTACAGAATTCATCCAGTAGGTGTCACTTTGTGACTAAAGTAAGAAGGGGCTGCCCTACATCAGCCTTACATTGGGAATACACAGATTATTACACAGCAGGCTGAACACCACTCTTACATAGTATTAAGACAAGAAATCATTGTTGTATGATTAATACAACATAAGCATTTCTTCGTTTCTGTCAAAGGACTCAACTACTTTTCTTACATTGACATTTTATTCATATGTTTCTGTTAGCTAGATGAGTAGTGTGCTACTACTACATGTGTAGTTTGTAATATCACAAGGATGTTTCTCCCATGTTCTCTGAAACATGTGGAAATGGTTGTTTCTAATGTGCACATGAACTAGAACTGTTGTTATTTACATCACTGGAGGTAAAAGTAAGCTATTGATCCTATTTCCTATAAAAATAAAAATATCCTAGCTATTTTTATGGCGCTCTATTTAATTACCAGTTAGTTGAAAAATATCTGTTTTGTCATGCCTGACAATGACTCATGAAGAGCACGTGTCAGCCCACCGTCACGTCACCCATTGGTTTGTGAGATGTGTTTTGAAGCCTCCAGTTTGTAATTTGTTTGTCACCATCTTGGTTTTTTGAAACCAAAAGAAACCATATTTGGAGGAGAAGGTGGAGCTGAGTAGGAGTGAGGGGTGGATCTGACCTGCTCTGTACTCTATCCGGATTGGGTGGTACAGTCTGTCAATCACACAGTAGCCACGCCCCCTAATTCATCCCCAGCTTTATGGTCTATTTTCCTCTAAATGGACCATTTAAAATATGAACATCATGTTGTATTGAAGACTTGAAACTAGAGACTGAGACCATAAACTCATTAGGAAAACATTTACTGACCTAATAAATCAAGGGAGAAGTAGGGACATTTTCCCATAGACTTCAATACAATCTGACTTCTTTAACAACCAGTGGAGTCGCCCCCTGATGGTCATTAGAGAGAATGAAGGTTTAAGGCTCTGCAGCATTGACTTGCTCCACTTTATAGACCTGTAGTCCAGGTCCACTTATACATACTATGGCATGAATTTGCATTAATAATGTTCCACCGGAGGCAGCAGTAGTCATCGCTAAAAAGGCTGTTAGTAATAGTTAAAATAGATCAATAGTGCCCATGGGCGGGTCTGTGACAGGGTGGAGGGAGCAGCATGGGATGATGGGAGGACGGACCCAGGGGAGGAGAGGATGCAGTGGAGTCTGAGCACATGCTCAGCCCTGTTTTTACAACTTTTAAATTGAAGGGCAGACCGGAAGAGCTCTGACTTCAACCAGTCAGTGCCACAGGAGGCTCGATAACCGGACCGGGACATGCCGGTGAGACGGGGCCATGTGGCTCCTCAGAACACTTTCCTGGACACGATAATCCGCAAGTTCGAGGGACAAAGTAAGTAACTAACCAGGATCCAAACCATGTGGCTGTAGCACTTGAGTGGCAACAGGAGGAATCAATGAAATATCGTTATTATTATTATTATAATTTGAAACTATCTAATAACACTACTAATAATTAATAATTTTTCTTATCATAAAGACGCGTTTATTTAAATAGTGTACTATTTAATTCTAAGTGCTTTACACAGGCATAGAAATACATAAAAACACAAGTAACTAGTCTAAGCAGACATTACAATGGCATTTAACAATAGACAATAAAATCAAAGACAAACATTTTGTTAAGTAAATACTGAAAAATTTTTTAAAAAATGAAAATACAGTACAGTCATATTTAAAGATTTAGTTTTAGCAGACCTCATGTACTCAGGTAAAACATAGGAACTAAAAGCTTCACCTTGGCTTGATTCTGGGAACACTGGCTAAATCTGTCCCGCATGAGCTGAGGGGTCAGGATGCTCTGTAGCGTTCAAGTAAATCTGGGATGTGTGGTCTGCACAGAGCAAAGACCAATAAGTGCTGTACAGACACCAGGATTTTAAAAGCGTTCCTACAACCCACAGGATTTAATGACTGGTGTAACATGCTCCACTTTCTTGGTGTTAGTGAGGACTCTGGATGAGCTGCTAAGACCCATGAAGGCATCATGAGTCCAGCCTGTAGCCTGTTGTTCTGTATTTTGTTTAGAAATCCCCCCACGTCTTTATGTTGCTGCTGATATTTAGGTCAGGCTACATAGGATTTGTGGTTTGATTCGTAGAGTCTACTGTCATGGATTTGAGGTGAGCACTGACTTTTATTCTTTCTTCTTTGATCCTGAACACAAATTTATCTGTTTTGACTGTGCATTGCTTTTTTGATGGACATATTAAGCAAGTGTAAGGCACTGTGGTCAGGCGGTTCTTTAAAGATGTGTGTCCTCTGCAGAATCATGGTAAGAGACATTATGATCTTCCACAACATGAGCAAGGGGCAGCACATAGATGTTGAATACAAGAGTCCCCAGATTATTTGTTACCATGTCAGATGCAGCACCGAGACCCAGTAATGTCAAAAGGGAAATGTTTGATGTGTCACTGGTCAGATGAACTCTTGTTTAAAACTTTGACAAGTGCAGTCTCAGAGCTGTGGTGTGTTCAAAATGTGTGTTTGTGTTTAAAAAAAAAAAGTGAAGAAAGACTATGTTTGCCTATGATCTCAAGTGGTAATCCTGATGACATATTTTTGTTAATAAGGCTTTAAAGTTATAATATGTCATTTTTCCACATCAAAATCTTTAAAAAAAACTTTTTTGATTCGTGCACTGACATTATCCCAAATGTTTCCCGTGATTCTCCAACCTAGAGAAAATCATTTCAGTCACGGTAAAGGTGAGTTTCATTTGGTCACCTGTTGATGGAGTCATATCCCCTATGCCCATGTGTCAGTTTTGTGGTTGCTTGCCAGAAGCTCAAAATGGACTTTTATTCAGTTTTAAACCATATTTTTAAGATAAAGTTTTTATACCATCGTTGTTTTTTACGATACATTTTGAGTGGATGAAGGGTCTTATTCATCAGATGTCTGGATCTTAAATTATCAGAGAAAAAAAGCCAAATGAAATATTACGACTGTTCTGTAGCTCTTTTCCTCTTAACCTTTATTTTTCTGCAAAATCTTGTGTCCAGTGGCAGACAAAATTGCATAGTGAAAGATAGGATTATAGAGAATCACACACAGATGGTGCCACAATATTGTGCAATCATAATTATGATTATGATAAAAGTTGTATATTGTCACTTTAAATAGAAACAGAAAAGTAACTAATACTCTCTGTGACATTATTTGCTAGTTTGCTTCTCCTCATCCCTCCCTTCTTCCCCTTCCTCTGCCCCTACAGATCGAAAGTTTATCATCGCTAATGCACAGGTTGAGAACTGTGCCATTATTTTCTGCAATGATGCCTTCTGTGGGATGTGTGGTTATACCCGGGCAGAGGTGATGCAGAAACCCTGTACCTGTAGCTTCCTGTATGGACCCCATACTCGGAGACCAGCGGTGGCCCAGATGGCTAAAGCTCTGCTGGGAGTAGAGGAGAGGAAGGTGGAGATTTCCCTCTACACTAAAGATGGTATGATTCTGTCAGCTCTGATTCACATAAACTTTTCACATAAAGTTTCTCAAACTTCAGAGGACTGAGCCACTAAAGTAAAACTCACAGACCACCCCTAACTCCTATATATATATATATATATATTCTCTGTGTCAGCCTAGACATTGACATACGACGTCTGTTTTTGCCAGGAACTGGATGTGTCATATGAAAAATAGGCACAATGCAGAATCTCTAGATTACATGAGGCATCCATGACATCCCGTAATATCTCAGTCAGTGAGAGTGTCCTCTATGACCAAGACCCTTACTGCTCAGTTACTCCATTTGTAAGCTGGCCAACTCTACTAAAAGTCTTATCAAAGCTGCTGTACAAATAAGTTGTTGTAAAGCTTTCTTACGGTGGCTCTGAGAGCTCAATACACTGCAACTAAAGACAACACATGCAAACAGACAAATCACAGGAGAGACTGGAAGTGGTGAGCCTGTCTGGGACACACTTGTTCTTATTTTGTGACGTTTGAAGTTAAAAGCAGCCGGGTTTGTCACTTTTTCTAATTATTATAATCTTGTTATAACATGTATTCTGATTGTGAGAGGGGATGATCTGCAGCAGGTCCCAGGTTGGACTTGAAATGCTGTGGTGAGGACATGCTGAGCTAGAGACACCCCCTATAAGTGTGTGTTTGTGTGTGAGTGTGTGTGTGTGTATGTGTGTGTGCGTGTGTGTGGGTGTGCTGTTGTTGTGGGTATTTTCAGTGGATTTGAGCATTTTGTTGTGTTGTCAGTATTTGTAAATATTGATATAAAATATATTAATTAATAGTAAAATTAAATGCATCACTAAAAAACTTGAAATCTACCAATGAAACACACTTTGGTTGTGTCTTAATTCATTCACTCATTCACTCCTTCTTCAATGTAAATGACTAAACATTGCTCATCAGTAAAATGGAAAAAAATTTCACTTGTGTGAGTGATAGGATATATTGCTTGATCAATGACCATTGGTTGTACACTACTTCTCATGATGCATTGTGGAATGCTTTGAGTCCACTACATAGGGACAGAGGGACAGTGGTTAGCACTCTCGCCTCACAGTAAGAAGGTTCTGGGTTTGAACTCTGGGTCTGGGGCCTTTCTGTGTGGAGTTTGCATGTTCTCCCTTTTCCTGTATGGGTTCCCTCTAGGTTCTTCAGTCCAGAGACGTGTATATTAGGTTAGTCAGTGATTCTAAATTGCCCGTAGGTGTGAGTGTGAGTGGCTGTTTGTCTCTATGTGTTGGCCCTGTGACAGACTGATGTACCCCGCTTGCCCAATGTCAACAGGGATTAGCTCAAGCTCCCCATGACCCTGCATGAATAAGTGGTACAGATAATGGATGGATAATGGTAATTACCATAGTGTATGATATAGGGTTTATCCCTAGAGAGTATTCAGCGACTTTGGACAAAGCATTTGACTCCATTTTGGATTATTGGCTGACGATCTGAAAAAACCTCTAATTCAAAGGCACGAACACACCCTGTAATATAGACTAATGGTGGATGATTTACACCAGAAAAGCATACAAGTTTGAATAAAGTTTGTCATAAGATCTTTTCTAAATTTGCTTGTGTTTTGTTATTTGCAGAGCGTTGAGCTCTCCTGGTCACTGCTGGATGATGACTACATTGATGGGCACAAATGCCAGTTTTATCCAGTGAATACAAAAGAATAAATTATGATAAAAGTGAAGTATGAATATGCTCTGTATTGTTCTTATTGTCTAATAATGTGTTTAACAAAGTCTAAATGTTATTTTGATATTTTATGGTATTTTGTACTTAATCTGACTGAACAATGATCAACATTACAGAGGAGATCCTACTTTAAAGTCTTAACTTAAGTCTTGACTTATGACCTATGGAAATGCAGAGATACAGAGGGAAGAAAAAAACTGGAGGAAGGAAGGGAGTTAGTGGATGAAAGCCAGGAAAGAAGAGCATGGAAGAAGATAAGTGTGTGTGTGTGTGTGTGTGTGTGTGTGTGTGTGTGTGTGTGTGTGTGTGTGTGTGTGTGTGTGTGTGTGTGTGTATGTGTGAGGACTGAATAATCTTTTGGCTCTTTCTATTAATCTCTAATCCGCTATTTTATCATCTCTCTTGGCTGATATGGTGCTTATGCTCTAATGAAAACCATGATCCCATTTCCTCATTGTCCCTAAAGACTGACACTGACCTTTGCTTTGACCTTCACACACACAAACAACCACTCACACATTCACAGACACTCACGTACACACAAGCACAAAACAGTTTGTCCTGTTTCCAACATGTTAATCCTCAAACAATGAATTGATATTGAGACTAAATCATGAGCTGTACTGACTGATTATGTGAAAGAACCTCTAATTCAAAGACATTTACACACCATCTTACATATATTAATGGTGTTGATTTACAATATAAAAGCATAAAGGTTTGCATCACTGTGGTTCATGATGGGAAGTAAATGTAGATGTTGTGTGAAATTGGCTGAAAGAATAAATAATAATAAAGGAGTAATTGATCAATTTTACGCATCAGCGCTAGTGAACCAATTATTATTCAGACTGTAAAAACAGTTGCTGTTGAGTCAAAACAATAACCCTGATGATGTCACTGGTTCTGTCCATTATTCGTAGAGCTTCATAGAGGGTAATAAATCAGATAATGTATAAAAGGCATTTTTGGGCAACCTGATGGCTAAATGCTTAGGGCACATACCATGTGGGCACATAAACTCTGAGCAGGTGTCCTGCTTTCTAATCCTTATCTCACCACTGTGGATTAGGCAGTAAAGTAAGGTCACTGACCTTGGTCAGTGTAGTTTGAGTTATAATAAGGACTTTAAGATTAGAGGATTTTCATTATTATAACAATAACAATTACATTTAATGAAATTTTGGGCTGGCTTCTTGGCAGCCACAGAACTTAAGATAACTTCCCCCCGCTTCAGATTAATTTTCAGTAAGAGACATATCTATATAAAATGGGTCAAGAAATTAGTTGCATGTATCGATACATATTCCTCTTCTTTAGCATTTATTGTGAAGACATTTCATCATGCAGAACTGAAACAGAAAGTGTGTGTGTGTATGTCTGTTTTGCAACAGATGTCTTCCTGTTCTGAACGATTGCGATATCATTATTAAGGTTGAATGTCACTGCTATAATCCATCCTGACTGTTAACTTTGCCCCAACAGTAACCATAGTCTTCTCCGCACACACACACACACACACACATATAAACCCTGCCATCCATGAAATCCTGTTTTTAGTAGAAGACAGAGCAGCCTGTATAAGAAGTTTAATGTTGTCTGAACTGAAGTGAAGATGACATAAAATCATCCAGTCATTATGTAGACAACTATCTGTTTGTAGTGTTTCCTATATAATGCAAAAACTCACATACACATGACATAAACTTCAATGAAGAACATGACAAATCAATCATAGCAGTGCTATGCTATACTAAACATCCATTGGTTGATCAGAAGTAGAGAGTAGAAAGAAGTAATTCATGAGTATAATGAGTATAATTACCACACCCACACATGATACTGACTGAGAAGTTCATTAATTTCACATAACCCCAGTCTACATGATTTATCACTGCATCAAAAGCTTCAACTATGGTTGAAATAGTCAATTATGTTACATAATGCTGAAATGACTGAAGGACGGCAGGATTTGACTTCACAGGGACACACTGTAACCGCATGGTTCACCATGGATTATTCCTTACGTAAATACAACAAAGATTCCCCTGTCCCAGGAGACAAGAGTTGTCCTCCTCGATTTTTAACAGTGCAGTTTGTCTTACAATGCTCTCTGGCTACTGAATGTGTTTGATTTGGCCTTCACTCTCTGCTGCCAAACTTTGGCAAAACGAGCGAGATGGGTCAGGTGGATCTGACAAGAATCCAGGAAGCTGCCACAGTCAAGCTGAGTGTGATAGGATAAAATGGCTTTCTTTTGCCTTTTATCTTTTTTTGTATGGACTACCTGTGTGCAGTAAGTGAACTGAATCAATGGCAACCTAACTACGCATATTCTCTCACTTACCCCCTTTGGTATCAGGCCATTCAGATAGTTTCGGTTTAAAGCTCTTGAATGTCTATGGAAAGGCCCAAAGAGGGGCACTGTAACGTCAAATTAATTACTTACTAATGACTTATTTTGGTCTGATGATTTGGTTGGCCATGCTCTCTCCTTCTCCTCTGTCATGTGCCCCTTGGACAATGCACCAATACAGTAAAACTACTTAGCCACCAACAGTATGAAGCCTCTTTTCTAGTGATACAGTATATATTAATTGAATATACGGTATATAAAGCAGGTTTTTGGCTGGGAAATCTGCCAACTTTTATTTAAACACACTGATCAGGTGTGAATCAGTGATTTGACCAAATAACATAAGTTACAGGTTGAAGTAAGCAGGGAGGTTGACATGTAGTTGTTAAAACTTCAGCTCACAGAGATGTGAAGTATATAGCTGTTACAGTGGTAGAGATGTCATTGAGTGTAGGACATAGACTGTCTATAAAAGTGGTCTGTAAAGTGAAGCCAATGCTGAAGAGCCTTAAACCTTCATTCTGTCTAATGACCATCAGGGGGCGACTCCACTGGTTGTTAAAGAAGTCAGATTGAATTGAAGTCTATGGGAAAATGTCCCTACTTCTCCCTTGATTTATTAGCTCAGTAAATGTTTTCCTAATGAGTTTATAGTCTCAGTCTCTAGTTTCAAGTCTTCAATACAACATGATGTTCATTTTTAAAAGGATGGTCCCATTTAGAGGGTATGTATTAGGGCGAGGCTACCATGTGATTGACTGTACCAAAAATGGTGACCTGCTAGAGAAAGCACAGAGCAGCAAATTACAAACTGGAGGCTTCAAAACAGCAGTTCACAAACCAATGGGTTGACACTTGGTATATACACTCACGGCACAATAATCATTCGCGGTTTCGTACCACCATCTAGAGGAGATAAGCAGAATTACATGAGTCTGTTGTCGCGTCATCACAAGGGAAATTAACACCTGCCTCCATTCCCTTTCCTGTGTCTCTCTGTCGCGGCAGGAGTTTGTTTCAACTGTGAAATAGATGTGGTTCCAGTGAAGAATGAAGATGGCCTGGTCATCATGTTTATTCTCAACTTTGAGCTTCCCACTGACCCCAGACCACCCAACAGCTCTCCAGACAGAGAGCTCAACAGTGTGCTGGGTATCCCCTGGATCAACATGGGTATGTTTAATGAACAGAGTCATTAATCAGTTTGTAAATAATGAGGTATGAATAATGACATACAGTATACATCAGTCTAGACCCAATACAGCAGAATGAGTGAAAACACCATATTAGAATCTTCAGCAAATTCATTTAACATGTAAAACTAAAATATCTCACTGATGTAAATATTTGGACACTTCGCTATGACATTTAATATTGAGCCCAGGTTCCTCCTGTTCTCTTGAACAGGACCGGGACAGAACATCAGACCCCTCAGATATATTGCATAACACAACCACAAACAGTGAATTGAGAAACAAAAGTTTTTTGCTATAAAACAGACAGGTGTCAGGTTGTAAATGCTGGTGTCTAGTGTGACAAGCCTGTGCTTTTTACTGCCGTCATCCAAACTGAGCGCTTGTCTAGATGTCCAAGGCAGTTTTGACTTTTGAGTTGTAGCTTCAAAGTAAGGTAGAAATTTATTCCACCCTTTCTTTGTTAATTATATTAAAGAGTAATTGAACCATTGTTGTCTTCCTCTTGCTCCCCACCCAGCGTGGCCACAGCGCCTGCGCCTTCTTCTTCGCTCCCTCTGCCCCAGTTCAGGTGTCCCATCACAAGACACAGAGGTGGCTTCTCCTCATACAGACCTCCTTCCTCTCGGACATGAGTCTGTGGCCCTGGACAAACTGCTGTACCTCCCCGAGAGACAGCATCTGGAGGAGGCAAGAACTGGATTACTGCTGTGGGACAAAGAAGAGGAGGAACAAATAAGAAGACAACAGAGAGAGGACTTGGTGGTGCCCAGGAGAAGTAGTGAGGGAGACAGAAAAAGAAGAGAAAGAGGTGATGCTGATGGGCTTCTGATGGATACAAGAACAGGAGGAGGAGGGAGAAGAGGTTGGGGGTTTAACACAGGTCTGCCCACCACTCCAACCTCAGCACCCCCAACTGTGGCCCTGCCCATCGCCTCCTCACATGCTCCACCAAGGTCTTTTCATTTCCTGTTTCTAATAAACCTGGTATTTTATCACATTATCACAAGCAAAATGTATAAATAAAATAAAGTCTTTATAACGTATTATACTTTAAATAACAATGTCACCTAAGGCATAGTAATTCATTTTACTATTGAAATTTTATTATTTCCCCAAAATACAAGTTTTAAATAGTCATGTTTTATATTCACTTTTTGAGAAAGGTGACTAAATATACTAAATATAATAGGATTGATATTGGACAATAAAATGCAACACTAATTAATTTCCATTCTAATAATGATAGAAATATATCATAGAAATATGATAGATATTTAATGTTGCTACAGTACCATTTTTGTTATTTTTCTTTTTTTTCTCTCCCTCAATGTGCACTGTACATTTGTTTTTTTAGGGTTAGGTGTGGTTGGGTGGGATATACATGATGTATATGAGAAGACGATAAATCAAATAAAACAAAGGGTGGTCCAACACTAACATGTCCTGGACAAACACTCCTGGCACTACTTTGTGGGCTGGTCAACCATTTTACATTTGTTTGTTCTGTCTGTAGGAGAGAGGACAGAAGAGGGGGCCTGGGTGAAGATGACCGTCCTCTGCACATCAATCCTCCTTCCAGCAGTTTTGATGGCAGCTGTGGGGGTTTAAAACACTCCTCCTCTGTGGATAATATCACGCGTGGGCAGAGTTATTGGGAAAAGAGACTGCAGTTGAGACACAGCTACACTGGTGGGCATTTAATCCCCCTCCTGTGGGCAGCATATTGTGTTATTTTAAGGAGCTATTTGTATGTTCTGCTGTCACTACATAGCCAACATTAGCATCAAGAGCTCTTTACTCATCAATCCAGAAGATGTTGCAGGTTCAGCATCAAGCTTCATTCCTTTAATCACTGCAGCTGTTTTCCAGAGGTGGAAAACAACACTGTTGTCAAAGTATTATATTAAGTAAATAGTATTTTAGTATGTTGTCATTAATAACTTGCATTCAAAGTTTTTGTTCCTTTATACCATTTTCTAGCAGCTAAATGAAATGAAAAATGATTTGATGAATAACCTTTGACTAACCTCTTTCCAAGCAGCAGAGGACACATCTTCTACAACTGAAGTGCATGTCTAGTGTTTTTTACGAGGAAGAAATGGTGAAGCAACAATGACAATGGTCAGATGCAAGATCAGAAAATTGTACAAATATTTCTGGTTATGTTGCACACTTTTCCCTGTCAGTCTGGGAAGCCACTTTATGTTCACCTCATCTCACTGCCTTGTCTGGATGATTCCTGCTGCTTCATGACTTTTAGTCATCCTCTCTTTACCAATGAGGTAAACAAGTTACGAGGAACGCAACAAAGTAATCCGATCTTCTCTCCTTTAGCAGGTACAGTAACCGTTAGAAAGACCAGTGTGGTCCCAGACACTGATTTGCGTTGCCGAACAAATAGCCAGGTAACACACGCAGATACACACACACATTCACACACAGTCAGTGTACAACACCTGCAGAAACATCCACAAATGTATCCCTGTAGAAACTCTGAACCACTGATGCAGCAAGTTACAGCAATAGAGATATCTGAAGTATTGTTTCTGACATACATTATATTTTCTTTGCTGTTTAGGCCAGTTGATTGTAGATGGCTTGCTTCTTTTGAGTTATATGTAAAATTCCATTAACACATTTTTATCATTAAATGATACTTTAAGATAAGCTGCACTCAAAATTGCTTTGAATTGAGCCATTGTCCAATGTTTGTATATATATCTGTGTGTGTGTGTGTGTGTGTGTGTGTGTCTGGTTTGTGCACCTGCAGCTGGTTACCCAGAGCTCACTGGACACAAAGACAGATGCCTTTGTGACGTTACCTCCTGGTGAAATCAAGCCTCCTTGTAAACTGATCGACAGAACGCACCATGTCACTGAGAAGGTCACCCAGGTTAGTAAGGATGACTTGCTACTCTAATGTTCCTTCTCCCAACTATCCAGCTCTTCATCCACCCATCTACACAGTTCTGGGTTGTTCATCCAGTCAGAGTTATATTAGCTGCAGGTTAAAGTGCAGATGATACTTCCACTTCCTTTGTGACATAAATTTCACTCGCCAGGACCTTACATTTGAATGAGTTGGAAAGCGTTGATGGAGGATGTACTTGAATTGTTGATCTTTCGGGTGTGGTGTGGGGAGGCTTCATGGAGAATTGGGCAATGCCAGTTTGGTTGGTATTTATTATGAGTTGAAGTGATGTGGTTGTGGTGTGGTCCTGCTCCTGAAACATGTCCATATCCACTCAGACCATCTGCAATCTTTTGTCTACATGGACAGTAATCACAAACCATATGTGACAACAAACCTGGGTACACATCCTCAATAAAGACTCAGCGTGGTAAAGGCAGATTTGCACCATTTGCACCTGTGTTTTTGAGTGTATGCCGAGATGCCCCTCTGCACAGCCTTGTGGACCAGCTCCTCACCTCCTCCACACTTCTCACAGGTGGAGATTTTGGTCTAGGAGTCATTTTATTAGGTCTTGTGAGCTTGACTTTTTCTTCTGCTGGTACAGATGATATGACATCCCTGCTGGGTAGTTGCATTAGAAACACAATATCTGTGTATGCAAAAAAAAAAAAAAAAAAAAAATTGATGAATAAATAGATGAATAAATAAGTAATTGTCTCTAAACAAAACCATAGCCACAGTGAGTAACATACAGTGTTTTGTTTTCTAATTTCCCTTGGCCTGTTTTTTCTAATTAATTTATCTAAATCTAACCTGCACTACTCCTCATCTAATATGCACTGTTGTTACATCTACAGGGGCAGGGATCTTAAGTCTTAACAATGATCATTAGGGGTCATGAATTTTGCACTCTCCATCATTCAAAATCAGCCCTAGTTGGCGATGTATATTTAATCCAATTTTACCAGATTCTCCTGAACTTGATCTAGTAGAAAAACTCATCTTTTCCATCACATATACATATACATATATTTTATATCCACCCAACCTTCCTTTGGCCCCTCTGTCTTTAGCCTTTTGTGATAGCTTTTTTAATTCCAATCAACATTATCCTATATCTGTCTCCCAAACCTGGGAGTCTGGTGTTTATTGTACAATACCTCAAAAGTATGTGGAAGATCTATCCTACTTAGAGACTCTATAACAGGGAGCACTGATGCTCTTCTGGAGGCTGTAGATGGAAGAACAGCTCGACTGACTGATCTCTCTCCTCTAGGTTCTGTCTCTGGGACCTGATGTTTTACCAGAGTATAAGCTGCAGACTCCCAGGATCCAGAAGTGGACCATCCTTCACTACAGTCCCTTCAAAGCTGTGTGGGACTGGGTTATTCTCCTCCTGGTCATTTATACCGCCATTTTCACACCTTATTCTGCAACATTTCTACTGAGGTTGGTGGAAACTCACACAACAGTGATGCTTACCTGAGCCACATGAGATACTTGTGAAGATGTAAGGTTTCCCCTGCTGTCTTCTAAGTGATTGCTAGAACTGAAAGGTGTGGCAATGAGTGACTATGGTCAACAGAGGCTGACCTTGAATGGCTTTGGTGTATTCCTGACCTTTCCTGATCTAATCTGCAGATTAAACCTGAAATGACCCCATAACATGTTTCTCTTCTTCTCTGTCAAGCTTTTCTGGCCTCACAAGGCTTAAAAATACTACAACTAGTTGACTTTAATACAGAAACTTTATTTCTGTTCTATTCAAATTCTCAACTGACTCTAGTAACGAAACAATTAAATCATCTAGAAATATATAATCCAAATAAAACAAACACTATAACAATCTCAATCTGCAAAGGTGTTTGAATCTAGAGAATGAATGTCATATTATACCTTTCATACCTGTCAATGCAGTGGGGAAGTCTGTAAATGTGTCCTTGTTATCCCTCAGATGCCATCATTTGTTTTTAATCTTGCAGTCTAAATTTCCATTGTTGTTTTTCAGTGGAAATTAAAGTTTCTCATTAATGAATTGCTTGGTGTATTTTCCCTCAGTGATCAGGAGGAAGCTGCCATGCAGACCTGTGGTTACTCCTGCTCTCCCCTCAACGTGGTGGATCTTATAGTGGACATCATGTTCATTGTTGACATCATCATCAACTTCAGGACCACATATGTTAACTCCAATGATGAGGTGAACTGATTGAACGGCTCAGTCACTGACTAACAGCTCCACTCAATACTTTATCGGCTTTTTGTTCATGTGGATAAACAGCAAACATACATTCATAAAAGCCCATTCCTCCCCTTCTCAACAAAACAAAATAATTGTAAAAGAAAATAAATAAATTGGAAAAAAAATAATTTGAACAAATAAATAAATACATAAAAATAAATAAATAGAAATTAATAAATTTAATCATATTCATTAAATCGCACAAGTAGAGGTCTTAACAAAAAAATGAGGCACATACATGCAAACACATCTAAACCTATGGAAACAATAAATTAGGCTAAGTGAAACCATGAGTATAAAATTCACTCATCATCATATTCTCTCTCCCAATTCACAACCCAGTGTCAACCCACTGGTTTGTGAACTGAAGTTTTGACTTCTTTAACAACCAGTGGAGTCGCCCCCTGATGGCCATTAGTCCGCTTTTATAGACAGAGTCTATATTTGGGACTAATCAGTCTGTGGCAGAGGACGTCAGACTAGACGGTCCTTTAATGTGGCCCAGGAATCATTCACACTGCTAAAAGAATGCGGCCACATGTGGCCCAGACGACCTGAGAGTGTGGTCTGAGTGATCGGGTCTCAAATGTATCCCCAATGTACCCTGTGTGCGTTCACACCTGTACTTTGAGCTGTCCACCTGCGGTCAAACCACCAACCTGAGACGGATGTGAATACCAGGTCTGAACAGGGCCGATGTCCATTGGCTCACTTTTTGAAGCAAATCTTATGAAATATGTCTTCTGCACAGATTATGATAATAGATGTACAAAATGAAATGACTTAACTTAACGAGTAAACAAAGTAGTTCCCCATTAATTCTTGAAAGGATGTTGTTAGATGCATGAATAAAGCAAACTTCACAAAACCCACATTAACCAGGGGTTGCTGCATACATACCAAACTTTGGATGGTTAATCTATACGTTGATTGAAGTCTCATCATTAAAACATGATGATATTGTTTGTGTTCTGTCTCCTGAGGTGGTGAGCCAGTCTTCTCGGATCGCTGTCCACTACTTCAAAGGCTGGTTCCTCATCGACATGGTGGCGGCCATTCCCTTTGACCTCCTCATCTACCGCTCAGGAGAGGAGGTGGTTAGGGGAGGTGGCGAGGGAGAGGTAGGGAAGAGGGAGGGAAAGAAGAAGACAAGGGTGGGGTAAGAGGGAGGAAAGACTGTCAGGAGTAAGAGAGAAAGAAGAGAAAGCCCTTATTTATTTTCTATTGTTTTTTAACCATTGGTTCACTCACATTACATTTTGTCACCCCCTTAGAAATATTACTGCTCTCTTTCTCCTCTGAACAGACCACCACACTGATTGGTTTACTGAAGACAGCTCGGTTACTGCGATTGGTCCGCGTAGCCAGGAAGTTGGACCGTTACTCGGAGTATGGTGCAGCTGTCCTCTTCCTCCTCATGTGCACCTTTGCTCTCATCGCTCACTGGCTCGCCTGCATCTGGTACATTACACTGCTTTAACCTGGAGTATTATTATTATTCAACAAGAACATATGTCACATCGAACATTGGTGGAATAACAAGTTAGATCAATTTTATCATGTTTAATACTTCATTTTAATAAACACTCGGGTGGTGTTTTTCTTCTCACTGCAGGTATGCCATAGGTAATGTGGAGCGTTCAGCCTCGGCTGGGATTGGCTGGCTGGACACGCTGGGCGAGCAGCTGGGGAAGCCTTACAATGACTCCATCACTGAGTCAGGTCCTTCCACCAGAGATAAATATGTCACAGCTCTGTATTTCACCTTCAGCAGTCTGACCAGCGTTGGCTTTGGGAATGTTTCCCCAAACACCAACTCTGAGAAGATCTTCTCCATCTGTGTCATGCTCATCGGCGGTGAGTTCAACACACAGTTAGCAGGTGTTGTAGACTTATGTTAGTTTAATCAGAGGAAATAACCAAGTGTCACAGATGACATAATAAAGAATTTGATAATATATATTGTCTTTTTTAAAAATTGAGAAAAATCTTTGAGGACAAGACAAGGATCAGTTAAAACAGGTATAGAAAGAAATTAAATGGTTTGAGATTTAGAATCTAAAATAACCAAGAGGTGTAGTGACTCAAGGTGGGAGGTGCAAAGAGGCCAAAAGCAGTTATCGTAGCAGTTATAGTAGCTTAATATGAACTGGCGGGACATGAAGTGTAAGCCATCATTAGTTGGTCAAAAGTATTTGGAGCAGACTAACATAGAAGTGAAAGTAAGTCTGGCTAAGAAAAGGATGGATTCGGTCCAGGGAAAAATGTGCTTTAATTTAAACATATAGTATAGAACTAAGGGTTGGTTTTTACCTTGTTAGCTTAGCTGCTAACCTTTAATTCCTCTTCTGTCTGTAATTTTGTCTGATCAACTATTTAACTCTTTGAGTAAAAGGTAAATGACATTAAGTCTCTGTTTCTGCCTCTTCTCCAGCTTTGATGTATGCCAGTATTTTTGGTAACGTGTCAGCCATTATACAGCGGCTTTACTCTGGCACAGCACGCTACCATGCCCAGATGATGAAGGTTCGAGAGTTCATCCGCTTCCACCAGATCCCCAACCCTCTGAAACAGCGGCTGGAGGAGTACTTCCAACACGCATGGTCATACACGAATGGGATAGATATGAATGCTGTGAGTATGGGAGACTCTAAGAGTCCTTTTGTTAAAACCAAGTTACAGAAAACATCGATGAAAATGGATGAGACAGTTAATAATCCACTTCCTTCATGCAACACACCCTCCATCACCACTGCTGCTCTCCTCTCTCTCCTCTCTCTCCTGTCTCTCCTGTCTCTCTTGTCTGTTCTGTCTCTCCTCTCTCTTGTCCCCCCTCTCTCTTCTCTCTCTCTTCTCTCTCCTCTCTCCTGTCTCTTTCCTCTCTCCTGTCTCTCCTCTCTCTCGCTCTCTCTTGTCTCTCCTGTCTCTCCTCTCTCCTGTCTCTCTTCTCTCTCCTCTCTCCTGTCTCTCTTCTCTCTCCTGTCTCTCCTCTCTCTCCCCTTTCTCTCTCTCTCTCTCTCCTCTCTCTTCTCTCTCCTCTCTCCTCTCTCCTCTCTCTCTCTCTCCTGTCTCTTTTCTCTCTCCTGTCTCTCTTCTCTTTCTCTCCACTCCAGCAGGAGCTAAAGAAGCAGCTAACTGTATGAACTGCCTGTAGACTGTTACTGATCTAACGTCAGTGGCCTGATCAATGAATTCAGCCCAAATGATCAGTAAATCAAAGGGATGGGCCTCCACACTAACACTGTATAATGACACTATAATGAATCGAAGTTGAGTCACTGTCTTTGGGTTGTAAAAAATCAACCCCTTTAAATACATCCTGTGTTTTTATTGTCACTATTTGATTCTGTTGCTACTCTAGTTTCCAAAAAAAAAAAAAAACAAAAAAAACAAATCAATATGTGTTGTTTTGGAATTGTTTTTTAAATAATTTATTCAATCTTTTGAAAAAGATATCTTAGCCCTGTTAGCCCACAGGGCTGGTGTTCCACAGGGGTCCTTGCTAGGACCCATACTGTTCCTAGTCCCTAGTCCCCCCCACTCTACCACCTCTTTCTTCTCTCAAATCCACCAGACAGACACCCACCCTGAGTGCAGTTCTGTTGGAGGATTTTCTTGTTAAATTGGAATTTTTCCTTTTGACTTTAAGTGCTTGTTCTTTGTGGGAACTGTTGTCTTTCTCTCTATCATAAAGTAAGGTTGCCTTGTAACCTTACCCTGTGAAGGGACCTGTGAAAATGTATATTATGATTCGGACCTATAAAAATAAATTGAACTGAATTGAACTAAAGTACAGTTATTCAAATGCGGCTGAAACAGGTTACAAACAGATATGACACATAAACATGGTCAGTGTTATTTCAAATGTTTTCAAGCTCACTGTGTCATGTCAGCTGCTAACTACAACCTCTTAAAGCAAACACCAGTTTGTCAGTGTTAATCAGATACAGAACAACAAGTCCTTATTTTGATTCCATTCCACTGATGAAAACACACCATTAAGATTTTTCTTTTCAAGGGATCACGTTTACAGCAAGTTCTCAGTCAAAACCAAGAGCAAGAAGCATATAGATGCTACTTGTAGCTAAGACATTACCCCAGCTGTGTCCTCTCTCTGTGTCCTCCTTCCCTAAAAACTCCTCCAGGTTTTAAAAGGTTTCCCAGAGTGTCTCCAGGCAGATATTTGTCTCCACCTCAACAGGTCACTGCTGCAGAACTGTCAGGCTTTCAAAGGTAAAACTACTGTACATACATATACATGAAAAGTAAATGCTTTACAAACACTATTAGATATCTTGCATTTACAGTGGTGCAAAGTAAACAACAAGTACTGTAAGTGAATATAATTTGGCTACATTTGTTTGACAGACGTTACAGGACAGAGTCAGATTTTACTTCCAAAACAGTTTACAACATCACAGTATTCTGTGATGTTGTAAACTGTTTTAGTTTACAACATCACAGAATAAAGTAGTTAAAATTATAGTTAGTAGTTAAAATAAATTATCATTAGATAGAAGGCAAGTTTAAGGCACTTCAGCATTCTGGTCTATGGTTCCAGCTTTCTGATATCACAGCTATGAAGCACAACAGTAATCATTCTTGTAGAGTTTGACCAACACATTGTATCTGTTATGGTATTCAGGATCCACTAAGGGCTGTCTGAGGGCCCTAGCCATGAGGTTTAAGACCACCCATGCCCCTCCTGGCGACACCCTTGTCCATGCTGGAGATCTGATATCAGACCTGTACTTCATCTCTAGAGGTTCCATAGAGATCCTCAAAGGGGACATGGTGGTGGCTATACTGGGTAGGTTCTTATATGAGCATCAGGTATGTAGTTTATGCCCATCGAGTGTTCCAAAGATCAGGATTACTTGTCAGGGTCTCAGGATCTCATGTCATGTCTTCATTCTCTTCTCTTTCAGGTAAAAATGACATCTTTGGAGAACCAATTAATCTTTATGCTCTGCCAGGAAAATCCAGGGCTGATGTCAGAGCTCTGACCTACTGTGATCTGCACAAGATAAACAGAGAGGATATGCTGGAGGTAACGTGTTTACACTCATTCATCAAGCACTTCATTGGGAACAACATGCTGATATTGTGCAGGGCCTTTCTTTGATCTCACATGTCCATGGCACTAATTTCACAAGAATCAAGACACATCATTTTTCACATTCATACTTAACTATATTATATTAGGGCTTAGGGGAATTTAAAATGTGAAAGTCTAACAAACAGGAGGAAGTTCCAGATCATTCTGGGGAAAAGAAAGATGTATTGGCTCCTAAATATGTCACTTCCTGTCACAAGACGAAGCGAATATAGGAATATAGAAACCAAATATAGTTACCACTTATCTCCCTTTTCTTTATTTATAAAGTAAAATATATATGTACATAAATATAAGTGTATTTGCATATGTATATAAGTGTGTAGTATGTGTAGGTATATGTGTATATATGCTTTTTCCTTCTTTATTTCAGTATCTATTTTATTCTATTAATTCTATTAGTAATAATATTGTATTTATTAATTCCATCTACCGACGCATTCAAATGACAATAAGCCAATAAAGCCTGTTATTATTACTGTTTGCAGAACTGTTCACATTCTGACTAAAGACCAGACTGTTGTAGAGACTTTTGTGTGTGAATATATCACTCCTGTCCTGTGTCTGCATGATGGACCTGTCGCCACACGATTGGTTGATTGGATAACTGAATGAATAAGCAGCTGTATATTCTGTTCTTTGTGTGTTTTCAGGTTCTGGACATGTATCCTGAATTCAGTGAATCTTTCTGGTCCAACTTGGAGATCACCTTCAATCTCAGAGATGTATACTACTCATGCATGGGAGATATCCCGCTTTTGAACCTTCCAGTGATAATTAAAATATGTGAAATAATATAAAGACATATATAAAGACAAAGCAGCTCTATTTCTGCCTGGAGCCAGTTTGTGTTAGAAGAGAGTTGAGTCTTACAATGCGTTGTCCACCAGAGGGCAACATCGTGCTTATAGCTATAGTTTAAAGCTTATTTCTATAGGTTATCATATAAATTTGTTTTAATACACATTTGGAATTTGGGCTAAATGAAGAATGAATCAAAATGTTTTGATCATTTCACAAACAAAATGAACTGTGTCTGTATCAACAGTCCCTCTGTTTGTCTGTCTGCAGGTGAACAATGACATTGTGGGTCTTCTGAGTGGAGAGGACTCTGATGGTGAGGGATGGAGCAGACCGCAGACAAAACTCAGGCTCTCCTCCACTCACACAGGTAGCACGTGACAACAGCTGAGCACTTGGCATCACTGAGATAATTTACCACCTTCACTCCATTAAATCAGGAAAGAAAAACGGGCTTCATTTATATTTCAGCCTAATTTCTTTACAGAGCAGCAGAGGCACAATGATACGATTTGGCTTAGAGCTAAAAGAAGAAAATGAGCAAAATAAAATTTTTGGCACCTACAGAGTTAACAAGGACACACGTTCAGATGCTTTAGGGTGTTTTAACATCTAATTTGTGTTTGTTCTGGTCCAAATCCTTGAAGGGTGGAAGGATGCAAAGCTGTCCTGGCTACAGGAGCCATTTATTTTGAAACTTGTGGAGTTCATACTAGAATTGAGTCTGACTCGGGTTCCCACCATAATTGAAACACTCCAGAAAGGGATTAAACACTTATAAATCTTATTTACAAAAAGATGATAATGATAATGAGGTCAGTTTTGTAAAGGTACACCAAGATTTGGACATATCTTTCCTTTGAGCCTTGTCCACAGTGCATGTAGACAGGAGATGATGCAAACATCACTTCACTTGCATAATAATGATTAGATGAAAATAAGATGGGGTACATCATATCTAGAGGTACATTACATGTAACTCTAAAGACCCACTAAGCTTTGTGCCCCTGATTGGCTGAGCATCTTGACCTCATCCCCATTTACAAATCCTCATCCTCATCTGATGAGATTCTCGGTTCCTTGTTGACAACGCACTTCAGATATTTTCTCTAGCTAGGTTGGATGCAGTACCATGAGGAAGGATTTTATCAGTCTCAAATTCACTCTGACCTGAAACATACAGCCTGTGTCAAAAACAGACGAACTGTGGTTCTTGACAGAACTTGACAGAAAAACCTACCAAGTAACTTGAAGAACTGCACACCTGTGTAATCTGGGAGAATAAATGCTGTACTAAAGGCAAAGGCAATGTCTCAGTACTCACTCTAACTACTCACGTTCTCTAAATGTTGTTGATTTCTTCAGGTGGCAAACACACACACAGTGATGTTGTGTGTGTGTGTGTGTGTCTGTGTGTGTCTGTCAGGTGAGACGATCTCAGTAATGAGTCAGAAAGCTGCCTACAGATGCAGAAGAAGACACAGTAACTGGGAGCAACACGGCAGCCACAGCAAGGATGATCATAAACATACACTGTAAGACTTGATATTTTGTTGAGCTCCAATAAAACTCCAGTCAGTTCTTGACTGATAAGCTAAGACAAGATAAGATGTACCTTGATCACATAGAAGACATGTAAATTTGACAGTCTGCACAAGGGAAAGGTGTAATAAAAAATAGAATAAGAGAATCTAAAATAAATCAGATAAGATAGTAATACTATATACAGTAACAACAGAAACATACAATGAGATGTATTCTATTATGTATATATAAAGATAAGTTGTCCCATGTCTACAGTTTATAAACAGTATGTCCAAACACCTATTCCCCTTTACAAAGTGAAACTGGACTAACTGCCCCTGGCTCCTGTAGATATGGCCACGTGTTCTCCAGTGAGGATGAGGAGGAGGATTCAGAGGTGATCACCCCTGCTCAGCTGTCATTAATTCATGCTGCTGCCCCCAACATCACCAGAAACCCTGTAACAGGCAAGTGTAAGATGCTTTGAAGGCATGAGATTAAATGAGAACAGTTCCCCTTGAGTCTGTGTGTCTCACACTGTGTCTCTGTATGGACCAGACGTGTTCTCAGGAGTGTCCAACGTCTTTACGTTCTGGGGCTCAGAGAGTCAACAACAACACATGTGCCAGGAGGTGCCCTGCCCCCACAGCCTCCCTTCTCCACCCCCGCAGCTCCCTTACCTGGCCTCCTCCTCCCACTGTCCCTCCAGCCTTCCTCCTCTCCATTCTCCTCCTCCTCCAACTACCATCCTGTCTCGGAGGCAGGAGGTGGAGTTAGAGAACAGGCTGGGAGCACTGCAGCGACAGATCACCAGGTGGGTCACTGTGTTTATCACACTCTTTATCAGTATCGGTGATGATTTTATATCCATGTCACATATCAAGTCAAATACCACAATGCCAGAGATATAGCTAGTAAAGAAGCAGCTTAAACTCTGGGTGCCAAGGTTGGGTCTGCTTTGCATAAATCACATAGCACCTCTGGGAAAATCAGTGAACTTCAAAAAGCATGTACTACAGTTTGGTCACCCTTTTAAAGATAAAGCTCAGGTTAAAAAACTGTGACAGTTTTAATATTTGTTGTGTTGGGACTTGAAGGCAGAGACAGACAGAAGCAGGTTTTAAGCTGTTTCATGTAAAAATGAGTACTGGGGAGGATCAGTGGCTGAGGGGGTCGAAGTCCAGCTGGAGAGACAGGGTTTTCAGATGAGGTGGTGTGGCACGAGACCAGCACTTGAGCGCGGAAGAACATCAGTTAGCAATCAGCTTGAGGGAAACTGCTACTTGACACTAGAGAAGTAACTCAAGAACTGTGTCCCAATTCAGGGGCTGCATCCTTCAGAAGATGCTGTCTAGGTGTGGTCTTTAGTGGCCGTAGCCTTAGTAGTAGTATCCTTAGTAGAACACAAAGGTCAATATGAAATGAGACTGGTCTACAGAGGATCTTTGCTTTGCATCAACAGCTGTTCCTGCCCCTACAGTTGTGCCACAAAGCACGACTCCTTGGTTTTAACAGTTGGTTGTTGGACTAATCCTCAGGTTCTCTATTGGTGTTTTTTGCTGCCATATTATTCCGGTGAAAATGCTATTAGAGACCAAAATCTGCATTGTTCACGTGTTCAAAACATCTCCTTTCCTAACCATTTTTCCTCAACCTTGATGGAAAATGTCATGAGGTCAAGGATAGATATGAAGGTCATAAGGACTTAGGAAAAGAGAGAAGAGAGAATTCAATTGCACTTTCACTAGGATCCTTACTCTCTATCAATTTAATGGTCAGTTCAGTCAACTAAAATGTCTTTTTTATGGAAGTGATGAACTTAGTTAGACTTAGAAGTTATGAAAACCAAAAACATTTAAATTCAGTTTTAAGTTAAGTAAACATTAAAGTAGTGAAAGTTTTTTTTTACTTTCATAACACACATAACAATTTCTTGGGTTAATGGTGCATGAAGACAACACAGCATCATTTCTGTTCTTCCTCTGGTCCCGGTACAAAGGTATAATCATTTTACTGGAGCTGATAAGTCACACAGCAGCCTGGCTGTAGAACAGACAGCTGGTTCTACACACTGGACTTTAACACGCACACATCTCTCACTTTGTGTGTGTGTGTCTTCCAGGTTGGAGTCTTGTATGTCAACACACATCGGGGCCATCATGCAGCTGCTGCAGAGACAGATGTCAATGATCCCACCGTCTTACAGTGCCCTGACCTCAGCACCTAATACACTCTCCACCCCCATCATGTCCCCCACTTTTCCCTCGCCATCTGGATCCCCAAGCCATGCCCTCCCCACAGACAAGTCACCAACCACCAATCCCCAGGCAAATGAAAACCAGGATCATGTTCTTCAACAACTTACAACAACAACGACAGAATCTACTTCCCTCAGTTGTAATTCTGCTGTCCTCCATCTTACTGCCTCACCCCCTCTCATCCAGGCCTCATCCTTTCACACTTCTTCATATTAGTCGCTGTTTTCAATCCCCACCTAACCACCCCCACATGAATGGTATAGTTCAAAAATTCAGTCTCAGACTTCCACTTACTTTGGCTTTTTTTCAGGTGTGTTCAAACTCCACAGATTAAATTATGCAGATATTTGTCCTCCAGGGCTGCGGTTGAAAAGTCAAAACAATCTCCTTTCACTAGGATCTTTTTTTTTTTTAAACCAACTTTTATAACACACAATAAATTCTCTTTTACCAACCACAAAATACAAAGCAAACAAGAATGAAATGTTGAAATAAGAAAATATGTCAAGAATGGACAAGCAGAGAAAGCTGAGACATTAATTAAGAATCTGATGTTTTTTTGAAACCAGAAGAAACCAAATTTTATTAGGAGAAGGTGGAGCTGACCTGCTCTGTGCTTCCTCAACATGTGTGGTACAGTCTGTCAGCCACTGTGTTTGGAGACATAATACAAGGATTTTCATTTGTTCCAAGTTTTAAGTTGTTCTATCAAGGTGTTGCTGAGATATCACATCCTCAAAACCACCCAAACTGAATTTTGTGAGATCACAGTGACCATGACCTTGACCTTTGACCAGCAAAATCCTGGTAAATGTTTGTGCCAAATTTACAACAACTGTGGGGTTGTTGCCAAAACAGTCCTGACCCCTAACCCTGGACTCCTCTAGACCTCTGAAGCTGAGCTGTGGTATCTGGACCAAGACCTTAGCAGCAGATGCTTCAAGTCCTGAAGTTGTGAGGTGGAGCCTCCATGGATCAGACTTGTTGGTCCAGATCATCCCACAGATGCTGGACTGGACTGAGATCTGGGGAATTTGGAGCCAAGTCAACACCTTGAACTGGTTGTTGTTCCTCAAAGCTCCTGAACCATTGTTGCAGTGACAGGGAGCATTATCCTGCTGAAAGAGGCCACTGCCATTAGGGAAGACTGTTTCCATGAAGGGGGGGGACTTGGTCTGAACCATGTTTAGGGAGGTGGGACGAGTCAAAGGAACATCCACGTGAATGGACCCAAGGTTTCCCAGCAGAACGATGTCCAAAGCATCACACTGCCTCCACCAGCTGTTCTTCTTCACATAATGCATCCTGGTGGAATTACATCCACATGATGTAAAAGAAAACCTGATCCATCAGACCAGACAACCTTCTTCCATTGCTCCATGGTCCAGTTCTGATGCTCACATGTCCATTATAGGAGCATTGTAGACCCCTGTCCACCACCAAAAGCTCCTAGCATGGACACCGAGACCTGTCTGTGGCTACACACAGTCGCTCTTCTGTTGGATCAGACCACACGCTCCATCCTTCACTCCCCACCATTATCACTGAGCCTTGACCCCTGACCCTGTCTGTGGTCCAGTGGTTTTCCCTCCTTGGACCACTTCTGGTAGGTCCTGACCACTGCAGCCCAGGAACATCCCACAGAGCTGCAGTGTTGGAGAAGCTCTGACTCAGTCGTCACATCACAGTTTGGTCAAAGTCAAAGTCCCTCACATCCTCACACTTGACCATTTTTCCTGCTTCATCATCAACTTCAGGACTAAATGTTCTGGCTGTGAGTTTCTAACAAACAGTGGCGAGTTCTCGCAGTAAATAACTACATCATAACTATTAGAGCTTAATTTTTACTGAACTGAGATTCTCCTCTCCAGTGTTGCTGCTTTTGTAGTTCATCGCTGCAGCTCAGAATAAAAATGAGGAGAAATTAAAACTGGAAATAAAATCAAAACCAACTAATGTATTTTATTAGAAAAATCATACATCATGTATATACTTGCCTTGTGCCGGAATCCCTCCACCAGTCTGACTATTACATGCCTGTTTATTGTCATATAAAGTGACCATTTATGTGAAATTTTGTTATAATTGCTGTGTGAAGTCCTGAGTACTGACCTAAACGCTTCATCCTTCATTGGTGCCATATTTAAAGTTACACGAGTTACACACAACAGTTTTCTCCTTAAATGATACTGCAGCTATACAGCATGTGAAGTTAACGTTACTGTTTTAATCACATTGAGTTCCCTATATGTTTGTTGACTTACATGCATTATATAATAATAATGTAAATATGTAAATAATGTAAATATAAATATGTAATTGAGTTAATAAATCATTTTATTTAAAATTTAAAAAATAAGATTTTAATTTATTTTTTAATTCCACATCTTTATTTCCAGACTGCAGCTCTTTTTATTTCCATCTGATATATTCAAATTTTAAAATAATAAGCTCGTCTTTCTTTGAGCTCTATATCAATTTATTGACTCAATTATACATTATATTTACTTTTATTCATATATATACATTTGTTTATATATTTCTATATTTATTATGTTTATGTTATGTAATTTGTTTATGTCATTGGTGTGTTTATTTATGTATTGATTTAATATTGCAAATTGCATTTGGACCGAGTGCAATGACTGACCTACCTGTCTGTCTCTCTTCTTTTAGTGTTATCTCTGTACTGTACCAGATACACTTCACTTCATCATTCTGTGAGCTAGTTAGTACAAGTGGCTCTGTGATGGTCAACCTAAGTCAAAATATTAAGAAAGTTTCTGATTATAATGAAACTATGTGAAGAGTTTAGTAAGTGAAGTAAAGTATGGAGAAATGTGTACCACCCCCCCCCCCCCCCCCCAAAGTGATAGAAACAACCACACAGAAAATGACACAATAAGTAAAAGTAGAGACAAAATAACTTGTGTTAAATGTGATAGATAGATGTGGACCTGCTTCAGAAATGTAGAACTCCTTGCAAAATAAAATAAAGCTTGTATAGTGATGCAATGAATGCAATAAATGGTATGTGATAGGAATCGTGGATTTATAAACAATGTACACAAACAACAAATAAAAGACATGAAAAACATGATGGTAAACATTGTGAAGCTGCCTGTTGTTAAAGGGAAACTGTACTGAGTGACAGTGTTACTGTGGGGAGAGTGTTGTGTTGTGTGAGTTGTAAAGCAGTGACCTCTGTACAGAGCAGTGTGTGTCACCTCAGGTAGAACACTGTGTGAGAACAGAACATCAGAACTAGAACTGCTGCTGTTCTGATCCCTGTGACATCACAATGGAGGAGCTGCAGACCTGCAGGTGGACTCAGTCCTGGTCTCATTCCCACACCAACCTTTGAAGAGGTAAGACCACAACACTGTTATTTTAAATGTTTAATAGTGTAATGTTGTGTTGGGGAAGAGGTAATTTACTTTCCCTGCATTTCTCAGTCGAGTGAATGACTTTTTTCATTAGTTACATTACAAACAACACTGCAGTGAGATTGGAATGATGTTTTGTTGTTATCAGAGGACATAAAATAACATACACAACTCTAACTCAACTCATTTGTTGTACAAGTTGCATTTGTGCAAAATTTACATCAAAATTTTATATCAGAAATTTTACATGAAGAGTTTGTCTTCTAGTAGTTCATAGTTCTACACTCTCTTGTAGATAGAATGAAACACAAGGATCATTTAACCTTTATTTGATCCATTGAAGTGCTGTTGAATTCCTACATTGTCATTCCACATCAAGCATGACAGCTGGGGGGTGGGAGTTCCAACTGGCCAACAGGTCTTTCCTCTGTTAGGAGCTGCTTTCATCCCATCCCAACATCAGCATTTGACTTCATGCAGCAGGTGGAAAGACGATGCAGGAACCACCCAACACATCCGTCCATCCATCCATTTCCTGCCGCTTATCTGGGGAAGGGCCGCGGTGGCAGTAGACTGAGCATATAGTTCCAGACATCCATCTCGCCAGTAACACATTCCAGTTCCCCAAGATGTTCCCAGGCTAGATGGAATATGTAGTCCCTCCAGCAAGTTCTGGGTCTCAAGGTCTCTTCCAGGTTGGAGGGTGCCCAGAAGGCATCCTTAATAAATCCCCAAATCACCTCAACTGGCTACTTTTGACATGAAGGAGCAGCAGCTCTACTCCGTGCTCAGATGTCCAAGCTCTTCACTCTATCTTTAAGGCTGAGCCCAGCCACCATACTGTGGAAACCTATTTCAGCAGCTTATATCTACACTCTCATTCCAACCTTCTACCCAAAGCTCGTGACCATATGTGAAGGTTACTCGTGAACAAGACCCCGAGGTACTTGAACTCCTCCACTTGGGGCAGGACCTCACCCCCATCCGGAGGGAGCACTCCATTTTTTTCTGTCTGAGAGCCATGGCCTCAGACTTGGAGTTGCTGACTCTCATTCCAACTGCTTCACATTCAGCTGCAAACTGCTCCAGTGAGCACTGGAGGTCACACTCTGATGAAGCCAACAGAAATACATCATTCGCGAAGAGCAGAGATGCAATCCTCAGATTCCTATAATGGACACACAAAAGGTGGACACGCCTTGGCAGAGCCAACACTCACTAAAAATGTGCTTGACTTTGTGCCAAAAATGTGGACAAAGGTCTCACTTTGGTTGAACAATGGTCAAATTGCTCATCCTAACAAGCTCAGTGCCCCATACCCTTCAGTCACCAGGCTTTATGCAGCTCTGCAAGGTGACAGAGTGACATCCTCTGCTGTTTTCCAGTTGTTGTGGTGTGAAGAGTGTGAAGTCTGTCACTGCAGGTTGAGTAACAAGGTCATCTTCTGTGGTACCATGACGTACTGGGGGGTTAACAGGGAATCAGTGGACGTAACAGTGAAAGAAGGGGGTCAACTGAAAGAATTAGGGGAGGAGGGAGTTTGACTTTCTCCTTTATCCTCCTTCGCTCATGGCCAATGGCCTTGATGCTTTTCATCCCAAACACCATCACATCCAAACCTCCCTAAGAGGATTTGAGGACTCAGCTTTCGGTGGGGTTTGCTGGTGGTGCTGGTTGCTACATACAAACAAAAAAGAAGTGGTTGTTTGGATCATAATTCTCTCTTCTCTCACTCACAAAAAACATAATCTGTAAAACATAATATGTCTTTCACATGGCAGCGACTCAAATCATTTGGGCAAATAGATGTGGTCATGATGATTTGCTGTAGTTCAAACTGAGCATCAGAATGGAGAAGAAAGGTGATTTATGTGACTGAATGTGGCATGGTTGTTGGTTCCAGTTGGAGTATTTCAGAAATTTCTCATCTATTCGGATTTTCACACACAACTATCTTTAGGGTTTACAGAGAATGGTACAAGAAAGAGAAAACATCCACAGAGTGGGAGTTCTCTGGGCAAAAATGCCTAGTTGATGCCACAGGTCAGAGGAGAATGGCCAGACTGTAACTCAAATAACCACTTGTTACAACTGGGGTATGTAGAAGAGCATCTCTGAATGCACAACCTTAAAGCAGATGGGCTACAGCAGCAGTAGACCACATCAGGTGCCACTCCTGTCAGCTAAGAAAAGGAAACTGAGACTAAAATCCATATGGGCTCAACAAAATTGGACAATGGAAGATTGGAAAAACGTTGCCTGGTCTGATGAATCTCGAATCTCAAATCATCTCAAGATTTTTGGGTTTCTTGGACATGACAATGAGTTCACTGTACTCAAATGGCCTCCACAGATCACCAGATCTCAGTCCAATAGAGCATCTTTGGGATGTGGGGGAATGGGAGATGGATGTGCAGCTGAGAAATCTACAGCAACTGTGTGATGCTATCATGTCAATATGGACTAAAATCTCTGAGGAATGATTCCAGCACCTTGTTGAATCTATGCCATGAAGAATTAAGGCAGGTCTGAAGGCAAAATGAGGTCCAACACAGTACTGGCAAGATATACCTAACAAAGTGGCTGGTGAGTCTATATTATCACTGAAGACAAATGAAACAATGAACTGGCTTGACTGGACTGGAGAGGAGGATCAGGCTCTTGTACTGCAGTTGGTGGTATCTGGCAATCTGCAGAATCATCACCAGGTGTGCAGGTGAATTGGCAGGAGCCAATTCTTCAGCCACACCCAGTCGGAGACAGACACATACATGTCACAGACTCAGGGGACAACTGGGGACGAAAACAGAACAAGTGGGAAAGGAAGAAATGAGAACACAAGGAAACTAAACAGCCTAATGGCATGCACGGCTCAGCCAGCTGTGCTTCTGATACGTGTCAGTCTGAATACTCAGATCAAAGCCATGCCTCATCATCCTCATCCTCTGATGGCTTCCTGCAACCTCCTTGCTGCCTCACCAAACTCCTGTCAAACCGTGACATCTACCTCGTTAACCCCAAACCTCCTCCTCTGCTGGTGTCCACCACCATTTGCTGTTTCATGCTCTGGTAAACAGCAAATGACAGGATTGTTCTGTGTTTCTTTATGTGAGCTAACTTTGTCTCAGGAACTTCTTGAAACAGAAAGTATTCTCCAGTTTGCAGAGAACACAGTGGTGATAGACAGAGATCCAGCTGCTGGTGAAATGGTGTGTGTGTGTGTGTGTGTGTGTGTGTGTGTGTGTGTGTGTGTGTGTGTGTGTGNGTGTGTGTGTGTGTGTGTGTGTGTGTGTGTGTGTGTGTGTGTGTGCTTCTTGGCAGGGGTGTGGTGCAATGCTGATGACCTGGCACACCTGTCTCTCATCAGCCTCATTAACCACAGTCTATACTGTGGATCCTGGTTCTTCACCCAATCCACCAGAATGTCCACTAACACGTTGTTCCCCATCGCCCCTTTGATTGCGCCATCTATCAGCTCTCTGGTGCCACGCTCCCCAACAGTCATCTGTACACTCTGTCCTGCCCTGAGAGAGAAGCCATGGAAAAGTACATTTACAACGCTATGGCTACTAGATTCATCCATCCTTCCTCCTCTCCTCTGAGGGTCGGGTTCTTTTTTGACCCTGTATAGACTACAGTTTTCTCAATGATATAACAATCTTCTTCAAATTGGACCTAGCAATGCTTACCGTCTCGTCCGCATCAGACAGTGGGACAAGTGAAAGACGGCATTCAATATTCCCCAAGGTCACTTTGAGTAATTGGTCGTGCCATTTGGTCAGAGCATGAAATATCCTGAAGCTGTCCCAGCATTCATCAAGAGACCACAAACTGCACCCTTGTGCTTTCTTCTCCCATTGTCTGTCTCCTGCAGAGAGGAACTACGATGTCGGTGACAGGGAGCTCCAAGTGGTGGCTTTGGCATTGGAGGAGTGGAGACACTGGCTGGAGGGGCTAAACATACCTTCCTAGTGTGGACAGACCATAAAAAACTTGCCCACCTCCAGTCAGTGAAGAGGCTAAACTGCGCCATGCCTGGTGGGCTCTGTGTCCTAGGACGATTCAATTTCACCCTCACCTACCATCCTGACTCCCGTAACAAGAAGCTGGATGTTCTCTCCTATCAGAGTGATTAAGAGGCAGCCAGCGCCACCCAGAACCTATCCTTCCTCCTTTCTGCATTGTGTCTGCTGCTAGGTGAGAGATTGAGAGGGTGGTGAGAGATGCCCAGCATAACCAATCCATCCCAGGTAATACACCACCTAATCACTTGTTGGTCGTTGAGTCTATCTGCTCCCAGGTGCTTCAGTGAGGACATTCCTCTAAACACTCCGGTCATACCAGTGTTAACTGTACTATCCACTTCATTAAACAATGGTTATGGTGGCCCAACATCTCTTGCAACACCCAGGAATTTGTGGTAGCCTGCCTGCAGTAAGGCATCCCATCAGCCCCCCTCTGGTCTCCTCCGCCCCCTACCTATCCCAAGACCAATGGCCAGGCAAACCGAGAACTGGAGGCAGCTCTTTGCTGGGTCACTGCACATCACCCATCTTCCTATAGCTGCCATCTTCCCTGGGTGGAATACACCCATAACACACTCACCTGTTCTGCCACAAGTGTGACTCCTTTCATGGTTATTCTGGGTTATCAACCCCCCTTTTTCTGCTCCTGTTTTCTTCTCCTGTTCCTTTTAATCTGACATTACTGTCTCTAATTAGCCTAATTAACCGCAGTATTATAGATCCTGGTTCCTCGTCCACTCTTCGCCAGATTGTCCACTAACACCCTTTTGTTCGCCTGTATATATATCACCTGTATTAGAAGTAATCAGAACAACTACATAGGAACCTAACATGTTCTATCAGTGGATGAAATAGATAAAAGTAACAGACACCCATGCCATCAACAGAAAGGGCTTCCCCAAGTGAGACCGCTCCCGGGATTAGAAATGGAAATGAGTATTGAAAGGAAGGATTGGCTTGCACAGAGTTTTTTTGTTTTTTGAGTTGAAGACCAATGTTGGAGTGGAGGTTCAGACTTAGTCTCTGGCCAACAACTGAGCCTCTTCCCCCCAACTTAAGTAAAAGAGTCTTTAGAGTCTGAAGAGCAGAAACAAAGACAATAACAACAGGTGAGGGATGTCACACCGGGGCAATCCAGGAGGAAGATATTCAAATGAGGGGGGAAACTCCTCATCTATCAATGTCTGAATATTGTTCTCTTATTTATTGCCATCATTGCCCTGCTAGTTTTATCCCCATTTTGATCTGGTGTTAGGGTTAGTTGGGTTAGTTTCTGATTAGATGCTGCTGCTCTCTCACAAGTTAGTTTTCTCAGTGTAGATAATGCTACACCAGTTTCTACCTCTTTTGTGCCTGGTATTATAAGTCCATATAATAACATAACACCAACTATCATTCTTAATCTCTAGTCTCTGAGATCGTCTCTCACCCTGTGGGTTCTGGGACCGTGACCTTCCTCTTCCTGGCACTGTCTATCTCCCTGTAGGGTGGTGTGGCTGTCCCACTCTGGTCCAGGAGGTGCTCTTCTTCTGGATGCTTCAAGTCTTCTTTCTGGGTCTTCTGCTTTAAGTGTTTCCCTATCTATCCTAGAGGGGTCCATTTTCTCTGGATACTGCTTTCTTAGCTGAGCCCATACTTCATTACGATGACTGCCAAAACCCACACTGTCAGCTTTGTTTCCTGTCAACTAGTGGTAGTTGTGCTGCATGGAAAACTTCATAACCTGTTAGCCATGTCCATAAATGACCATGGTACATATCGAGACTGTCGTTGTGCTTTTGTTATTATGGTGCAAGTTTTCTTCCTGTTCCACTTTTTCCCTTTCACCTTGTAGCTATAGTGGTGTAGGATTATTTCCTTTAACATATCTGCCACTTAGTTGCATGCCTGGCTGTGCAGCTGATCCTTCTCTTAATCAAAGGTCCATTAATTGGTTCATTTGATGATCAGTAAACTCCTCCACTCTTGCTTTAACACTGTCCAGTTGTTGCTTTGCTTCAGTGTTTGGGTTTTCTGACATGATGCCGTCCAACTGCACACTCACTCTCTGCTGAGCACTGGCAGCTTCCTGCAGGATTTTTGCCATTCTGCATCAAGTCTGTCCCCCTCTTCTCTCAGTGTTTTTATCTTCATTGTTGATGGAAGAGTTCTCATCTTGGCTGTTTGTTTGTTTTCTCCCTCTGGTCACCTTATTTCTAAGGTAGATGTGATATGATGTGTACTCTCCCTCATTCCATATGACACTATCCTGGCACCCACTTCCCTCTGAGTGTTCACTTGGATTCCCATCTGTAGTTCCTTTTGTCTTGCTATCTTCATCATCTTCTTCATTTTCTGTCTGATCTTTTGTTTGTCCATTTTCTTGCTTGCTTGTTCCATGTCACTGTGAACTTCCCTTCTAACTCTCCTTCTTTATCATGTTTTCCATCTGTTAACGTTGTAACGGGGGACTGTCCTACTCCAGGCTTTCTGGGTGTGTATGGGAGTGGCCTACAGCCAGGCCTGATGTCAGGCCATGGTGGAGCAGTGGGTCGTGTTTTCTTCATTTCTTCCTTATTACTGTACTCCTTTTTTCCTTTCCTCTCTTCTGTGTGTGTGTGTGTGTGTGTGTGTGTGTGTGTGTGTGTGTGTGTGTGTGTGTGTGTGTGTCTCAGCACCTCTCTCTCTCGCTCTCTCTCTTCTTTTGGCCACTTTAACTTTCCTGATGTGTGCTAATGCCATTTATTCATGCACAGTTGGATTTGTTTCTTGTGTAAATATATAAAATAAGGATTGTTTGACCACAGAATTGTCTGTGCGTATTTATATGACAGGCTTTTGCAAAAGGATCAACACAGAGCACACAACAGTGTTGTCTTAGCGTGTCAGTGAGAAAACAAAGTGAACACATACAGTTCAGATACATTTACTAATGTTACTTACAAAGATATTTGGCACATTTCCGTACCACTCCAAACTTATTTGAAGTGTTCATTTGTATCTCATTCATTATTGTTTATGAGTCCATTGGTGTTGGGGTCTAATAACACTGTAACCAATTTATTTACAAATATGGCTGGATTGTTGGACATAGTCTTCTATGCCAGTAAAACTTTAACCTGTTCTTTTTCTAAACAAATGAGTTGTAACATGATGACTACTCATAAAACCTGTTGGGTGTGGTTGCCTGCAGCTCTGTCCTGGTCTGTGTGTAGTGAGGCCCTGAACGCGTCCCTGGACCTGGAAGGATCTGGTCAATTAACACAAAAGGGAACCGAGTGTACAACATTGTCATTTAAACGCGGATAATAAAATGTTCACACTACAGCCGCAAGATGGCGCCGCTCCTCTTTAGCTCGACGGTGCTACACAGGAAATTACGTGGGGGCGGAAGTGACGCATTAGCTTGATACGGAAGAGAAACTGCGAATCGATGTGTTTGGCGTGAACGCGACGATAACTTTTGATGTTATAGAATTTTTATACGACCATTAGACGCCAACAAACTCGTCTACCGTTTTTCCACAGTTCAAGATGTTTAACAGACAGACGAGCCTGTGGATGGGTGATGTATGTTTGAACTCTGTTTCTTCCTGTGTGGTAACGTTAGCTTAGCTACGCGTGCCGGTTGCTAGCTCAGCTACACAAAGTTAGCCTGGATAGGAGACTTCGGTGCTGAAAGGTTACACTAAACTCCTTTCTGCACTTGTACAACCTGGCTCAACACCTTTCAATAAGACTCAGTAGTAACTCTGGTGATAAATGTTGCCCACATTGCTCTACTCCTTTGAACATGCATTAGCCAACCAACTTGAGTTCACCTAACTATTTACGACTTCACTTTCAGTGTCGGTACCTGCTGCATAAAGTAGCGTTTCACATGAAATGAGTCAGGACACTAACAATTTATGGAAGTCTCCAAATTCCAAATAGAGTTTGGTCCAATCTGGTCAGTTGGCGCGTTGTGAATGAACTGACCGACACAGAAATAACAGACATCTTGGATGTTACGCGTTAGTTGTTAGTAAGTAATGCAATGCAATGTTGGCCTGCCTATGGATCAGAGTTGGAAAAGGTACACAGCTCTATTACTTCATTCAAATAGCATTTAAACAGCAACTACTATAATGTATCTGTTTAAAATTAATCTGCAATTAAACATCTCAAGGTGATTTCTCAAGTTGGGCAGCATTTTTTAACTTCTGAAACTGCAAACATGGACCTCAGATGAGAGAGTGGTTCTCTGGTGAAGAAACGTCCTGTATAAAGCTGTTGTCATAAAACTGCCAAGTTCAAGTCGAGTACAAAATTGACAGTGTAGGAGATGTGATTGGTTTTTATTTTAGAAAACACGTACTTGGTACACGTATTGGAGTTAAAAGCACAATATTTGTATTTTAAGTGTAATGGAGTTAAAGTAAATACATATAAGTAAAGTACAGAATCTTGAAATATATACTAAAACACTAGTGCTCAAGTAAACATTTGCTGTTATTGTACACCTCTGCTATGAATAAATTACGTACTTAACATTAAAATGATGTCTCAGAAGTTGACAATTAAAAGCCGACAGTTTCTTCTTACACTGCCAAGTACAGTAAGTACGCGAGTAACTCAAGATAGATCATTGCCTCAAATCAGACTACTATGAAAAAGGTTTATTACATTGGTAACACACTCAAAAACCACAATGTGTTTCAATCATTGTTATCATAACTCATATCATGATAAATGTCAGATGTACTATCATCAACCTTTTGGATTCTATGTCAGGTGTGTAACATTTCTTTGTGTGTGTTTTTAGTTGGACCCATACATGGATGAGAACTTCATCAAGCAGGCCTTTAGTGCTATGGGAGAATCGCCATTCGGAGTCAAGATCATCACTCACAGGATAACAGGGTAGGTTAAACAGAGCCCTTCATGCGTGTTAAAGCTTTGAAAATAATCACTAAATTATCAAATGTGCTGGTTGGTTTCCCCTGGAAATTGTTTAGATGGGAAACTGCAAAGTATTGGTCCTCTATGAACAGCTACAGGCAACCCACCACTTACCCTTAACCATCAAGTGACGGAGGGATTGGTGGCTCAATCAGCTGTGAGTGTGGTCAGTGTTTCCACTGAAGTGGAGTTGTAGCAGTAGAGGGCAAGATTTTTCACATATGTGAAAAAGTTATGCTCACAAAGTGTGTCCTGCTGGGGGGTGTCCACAGAAGGGCTCAATAGGCCTAAGCACATATCTGTGCAGAGTAGTGAGCAGTGACACTGTTTGTATTAGTTATTTCAGCTGTATATGAAATGTCTTAAGATTAAAAAAAAAAACAACAACACTACAATTACACATTATATAACAACTATTGGCATTTATTGAACAAAAAATATAGCTGTTGTTTAACTGCCCCTTTATTTCCAGAAATAACTTGTATCACCACACTTATTAAACACAAACATGTCTGTTTACTAAAATGTAATTTTAGTTTTATATGTAGTTTATAATATGTAATGTGAGGGAATCAATAATTACAGATGTGTCACATGAGGAACATCTGCATTTAAAAATAATTTTTAAAGCAGCAACAATATTTATAGCAGCAGAAGTGTGGTATATAAATCCGTTTCTCTGGAAACAAATGTGTATATATATATATAATATTCCTGACATGAAAACACTGCGAAGATGAAGGTCAGTGGCAAGTGAAGCTCCAGTCCACAGATAGCGTTTCTCTTAGCTTGTTTCTAACATTGCACCACCATTAGCTTAACGTTAGCACACTGCTGTGTTTGCTTAAAACAAGCAGTAGTTGATGGGAGCAGTTTAAAGTGTAGCTTTCTTGTGTTTAAAGCTTGTTTAACAGGTGCAGTGATGAAGGTAACTGCCTTTGTGCTCTAGTAAAAAATCAAGTCTCACTGATTTGTGTGTGTCAGAGAGGAGAGGCTGCAGCTCGACCACCAGGAATGACCAATTCTTTGGCTTTCAGTCAGTCCTTTGCGTTGTTTCCTGCACATGTTCATGTCATGATCACGATGAAAAAAAGTCAGTCAGCACTATTGTTAATGCAATTGCTGTTGCATTGCTTGTGCAGAAAATCCTGTGTCAGTATGTGTCTGTTCTCTGTGCAGCGGTTCTGCAGGGTACTGCTTTGTGGAGCTGGCAGATGAAGCAAGCGTTGATCGCTGCGTCCAAAGACTCAACGGGAAACTGGTTCCTGGATCTAATCCGGTAAATTCTATGGTGTAATCTCAAAATACTTGCTCATATACCTTTGATGCAATCCTTACAGTATTATATAATTATTGTTTCTCTACAAATATATAAATATCATTGACAATTTAATACCGCCTTCCTTTTTTTTCCAGTTTTAGACAAATTTTATCATGAAGTGTTTAATTGTTGACTTGACTGTGGATAGTGGAGCTCAACTAGTCTTGGCCCTCCTTTGTTATAACTGAAACCCAACAGGATTGGATTCTAATATGCTAATAACTATGTAATTATAACTAATAATAATTGGTTAAATTAACCATATCTATTCAATTTGCTACTTCTGTTGCCTTTGCTACCACTATTGTGCTTTCCCAGTCAGCCTAACCTAAACATTAAACAAAAAGCAATAATAATGACCAGTTACAGATACTAATGAGTGAAACTAGTCTTTATCGGCTGCCGTGACAGGTCGACTTCAGGGTCTTATGAAATAAAAAGAAATCAGCCAGCTTGACATTTTTTGAAGTATAAAGTTGTGAGCTATAGTTGCTTGCCACTGAATTTGAAATGCTGTTGGCCCTGTGAGCTGTCCAAGCTACTGGACTCCCCTGTCCACCGGCCTGTACCTGCTGCTGAAGGTGGCTAAGAGGCTGCTTGTACATGAATGTACTTTGTTTGAAGCTGGTGAATAGAGTCTCTGGTAGGAACTAACTGAGGAATGGGCTAAAGGCTGGTCTGGGTGGTGGAGGTATGTAAACCCAAATAACAACAACCATAATAACTCCACTCTCTTTTCAGCAATATCAGTGCTATAGTACACGTCTCTTGTGTTTGAGGTCGGCTTAGTGTGTCTGTGTTCTTTCTCCCCATGTGCAGCCCCGGAAGTTTAAGCTAAACTATGCGACCTACGGCAAACGGCCAGAGGCAGGGTAGGAAATGATTTATATTCAACCTTGTCATTAAAACACTGTCGTCAATGAGTCTAAATATCAGTTAATCAGTTTGTCGTGTAAGAAAACAAATTCACTGGTGTAATGAGTTTTAATTACAATGAACAGTATTGTGTTTATATAGACAAACCATAAACAGCTGATCAGATATGACTGAAATCAATCAAACAACATTAACAATATTTGTCATATAGATCACAGTAGGGTAAATGAGGAAAAATATACAATGAACCTCATGTTGCCTGATCACAGTGGGTGTGTACAGACGTGTCTCGATTGACAGCCAGTCTTTGGCTTTGTTGCACCTGTTGTGGTTTTTATACTTCTTCCTGCCAAAGTTTCCATTTTTGATCTGCATGTTCAGAAAAACATGAATTGACCAGGATAGTGCCGGTTTAGGGGAAATCCTAGTATTTTGGAAACACTTAGATCAATGTTTAGTTTTTCTAGTTCAACATCTGCTACTTTCTTCCATAGACTGGTCAGTGTGTGGATTGATATAGTTGTATAAACAGCAGTGTTTGATCGGAGTTTTCCTTTTTCTCAGGCCTGAATTTTCAGTGTTTGTAGGCGACTTGGCCTCTGAGGTGGACGACTTCCAGCTGCACCAAGTTTTTAAGAAGTACCCTTCCTGCAAAGGAGCCAAAGTCGTCACCGACCAGTATGGATACTCCAGGTATGTGGGCTTACTGAGGTGGACTGGTAGCAATGTTAAAAGTATTGCGTGATATCAGATGATTCCTTGAACTACATACTGCTTGTGTAACATCCTTGATGTTGTCTATGATTTGAATATTTTTGTAATAAATGTGCAGTAATATAAAATGTTTCCTGGTTTTAATAGTATCATGATTATCTGGATGGCAGTGCTGTGGACGTTGACCATCAAGTTCTTCTTAATCTATTTTCAAAAAAGGCTGAAGACATGTTTTCTTGCGGTCTTATGCTAAAACTATTGTTTTCCCCATATAGGCTAAGCAAGAGCAACTCACAATTCAAGTGATGCTACCTCATGTTAAAAGTAAAACAACAAGTTTCAGTTCTACCATAATAATACCCATTATATTCTCTTTTCTCATAAGTGGCTATGTAATGCCAAGTATGTAGTGTGTGTTTTTGCGGAGTGGAGGTGTAAGAGCTGTTTGGCTTGCAGAGGCTACGGCTTTGTCAAGTTTGGAGAGGAGACGGAGCAGAAGAAGGCGATCGAGGAGTGCCAGGGAACCATGCTCGGCGGAAAGCCACTCAGACTCAGCATCGCTGTAGCAAAGAGGTGACACACTGACAAAGAAACACGATAAGCTCCACATCTTCTCCCATGATTTTGCTAACCCCAGATTTAAAATATGAATTTGTAAATAAGGAACACATGGAGATAAACTTAATAACAATAAATCTGCGATTCAAGTAGTTTGGTCTTTTTGGTCATTTTCCTGTTAGTTTGGTATCACATGTACTTCAGGGTAGTGCCCAAAGACCAGTGTTTCATACATCCCTAAAACCTATAAGGCTACAACTTCAGGTGTAACGTGGGAACTTTATTTTTTACTTTATTCTTCACTTATTGGACATTGTAACATCTATATTGGATACAACAGTGAAGAGAGAGGATTCACCAGCATTGAACCAGGGACCTGCCACTCAGCATAAATGCCACTGTATGGTATGTGCCCTAACCACTCAGCTGTTATGTCGCCCAAATATATGGCTGCACATTGCACAGCAACACGAGGTGCTAATAATGTAACGTCAAAATGATCACACACTGTCATCAGGTGCACAACAAGCCTCAGTCGTGGTTGCTACATTACTAGCTAAATTCAACTCTTAACCTTTTCCTGTTGTGTCTGTTATGTTGGAGCTTTCATTTGATTTGAGGCGTCCATGTTTGATAGTTTACAGGCTGCTCATAACAAATTAAGCATCAACTCAGAGCAGGCACACAGTTGAAATCATGGTATTGTGTCCTCACTTAGAGAAAGACTAATGAGGTTATGATCTTGGTGAACGGTGGTCAATGGTTAATGCCTTTGGCCTATTTGACTTATTTTTCCATTAATGTCTTAACTTGTTATCAGTAGGTTGTAAATGGTTGTAAATCAATATTTAATTGAATTTGACCCACTGTTTTCATCCCCTGTATATATCCAGGTTCTGAATATCAATGCTGAAGTGAAGCATGTGGAAATAAGTCAGATTCCTTTGAGACCTTTAATCCTGTGTTGAAGGTTTATAAATTCAGACATAAGAGAAATAAATACTAATTAGTCAAATATATGTGACATTTTCTTGTATTTCTTATCTTGCAGCCAAAAGATGAGCAGCTACCACGGCGGCCAGGGCCAGAATTACCATAGCAACTACAACCAGTCTCAGTCCAGTTACTATGGCAGCCAAGGCAGCGGCGGTCAGGGAGGTTACTACTCTCAGTGGGGGGGCTATGACCAGTATGGTGGCTATAACAGCACTGGCTACAACGGTGGTTACAACAGTGGCTACAACAGTGGCTACAACTATAACTATGGGCCCTATGGATACCCCCCACCAGGCCACATGATGCCACCTCCTCCAATGGGGATGCCACCCATGTCTGCCGACATGACAGGAGCTGTAGAGGTGAGAGAAATATTTCCACAACTAAGCTCACTGCAATAATTGCACATTTTGGGAAACACATTTGAAAATAAAACTACACACTTGTAATGTGTAGTTTCGTCTCATGTTAATGGAGGGAAATTTTCCTTTGTACTAAGGGAGCCTAAACAATCAGAACTAATTCTGTGCTTCTTTACTGGATAATATCAGTACTTATGTTGGCATCTAGTTTGTGTCTTAAAGCCACTAATATTGAAAAATGAGAAATGTTTACACACACACAAGAATCCAGAGATCAGGTTACACCAGAAATCAGACAGAATGTGTTCCTGTTGTCAGTCCATGTATGCATGCCCTCTCCTCTGATCTAGACTGGTATTGGTTTTTGTTAAAGATAAAGAAGAGCCCAGACTAAACTGGTATATGTTGTTATATGTTATGAAGTGTTCATAACCTTGATAAGCAGTAAAAACAATTGTCTTCATGATCTTGTAGTGTGATTGTCAGATTTCTTGTTTTCTGGCTTATCGGTGTCTTTTTCATGTCTTTCCCCAGCAAGGTCATGAGGAGACTGAGGACATCGAGGAGGATAATGCCGAAGGTAACAGTATGTTTCCAGTTTTCCACCATGACCATATGTTTGTATGTCAGACCATCAGAGGACCCAATCTTATGTCCCTTAAAGAGAGAGTGCGATTGTCCCCTGAACTGAACCTTTGGAACAGCTTTAGTATTTGCTTAGAAAGCTTCATTGTTAACTGTTTGTCACATATCATGGTGATTGGAGGGGAATGTGCGACAGCTGAATAGGTTTTTCTTAGTAGCTGCTGTAATAAATACCCCATAAATATAACTTGCTGAATCCAGTTTGGCCTGGTGTCACAAAGAGCTTCTCATCATTACTTCCTGGCTACTAACAGAGCCACTCATACACAGTATTTGTGTTATTTTCCAGTTTTTCCCATCATACACTGTGGCTGCTGTTTGAATCTCTGCCTTGGGTGTTTTCACAGAGCCCATCCCTGACTGTGACGTGGACCAGTGGAACAAAGACTTCATGCAGCGCAGCGAGGAGCTCTACGACGCCATGATGAACTGTCATTGGGAAACTCTGAACACCGTCGATTCCCCCATCCCCTCCCTCCCTTGATAACTTGTTTCGTCTCTTCTGCACCCCCCAACCCTTGAATACTTGATTTTTTTATGATTGTGTACTCCCATACTCTTGATAATTTAAAGCTACATTGACGCCTTATAAAGGCCACTTCAGTTCTTTATCCAAGCCTGACTAAAGGCTGACAGTACTTGTTCCTCTCCAAATACTTAAAGTGCATATAAACATTCACTTGATTTTAATGTTTACCATGTTGGTAATGTACAGAACGTTGATCAATAATCGGTGAGGTTGCTGTGTGGTCCATACTGTTACGTATGAACTCCTCCATACACCAGAGCTATAAGTTTAAGGATGAAGTGTTGATGTTGCCTTCTCTGCTGTCGACTGGCACAGTAGGTGTAGTACGGCAAACCTAATGCTGAGTGTCAATATTTCATGTTTGATGATGTCACAGAGGAACAAACACCACTGTCATTTATTCATGTCGATCCACGTTGAATTGGTCACCAGCAAAAGCCAACTTTGCTCTTTGAATTTGGCCCCAACTCTTTGGAGAGCTTGTCCTCTGAAGACAAAAACAAAACGATGCCTTTATCATTTGCCATGTACTTGTATGACAGTGAGTAGATTTTTTTAATGTGCATACGAGATGTCAGTCTTGTCTGTTTCATTTTTAATGAAGGACTTTTCCTTTTTTTTTTTTTCTTTTTCTGACATTTAATGAACATTGGGAAGATGATGATATTGACTTTACAACAACAGTCAGCCACATCTGTGATATATCATCATTTCTTTTCTGTATAACAGACGACCTACGACCTCTGTCCGTATGAGCGCTGTGAAACTGTCTAATGAATTTGAGGCAGACGGCTGATTGGCTGTCGCACATGTAGCAGCTTTTCTTCCCTGCTGTCTGGTGGCTGATGTTTTCTATGTTTTCTTTCTGGAGACTTCTATCAAAAAAACACATTTAGGAGGGAAATGGTCTATTGTCTTCTTTCTTTAGAGATGGAGTGAATTGTGTTGAAACTGTACTTTTGTGTTTCAGTCCACATAAAAGGACGTTTTCAGGCCCTTTGCTGTGGCTCTCCAGCAGCTCAGGTGCATCCTACAGCAGACGGACTCATGGTCCATTGAACTGAGCAGATATAAGGTCCCACACTCACACTCCATGTCAGACAAAAACCAAACCACGAACTCTGTAGACCTCCACAATAAAGCTGTGGCTCTGCAGCTGTTTAATTGAAGATGGACACACAAACACAATTCTACACACTAATATACTCTGTTCTTTGTTCTGTTCACAACAACTCTGGTTTCTCTCCTCTCATCTCTAACTGTGAATACAGTGTCTGGGCTGAAGGTCTCCTGAGACACAGCAGAGGACCATGGGAGTCCAGGGTGAAGGCAAATGAACAAATGAAGCAAATAGGCCCTGAAACCTAAGTTAAGATGCTTTCAGACACAGGTCTTTATCCAAATGAAGACACCAGTAGAGAAACAGTGTCTGTCAGCTCATTTGATAGTGGAGCATTTGAGTCTTTGATTACACAACATCTGAATTCATTGAGGTGTTGCAGAGTTTTGAATGTTAGTTACAAATATGACATTTCCATCAGATCATTTCAGATGTTCAGTTCTTCTCTGCAGTGCAGAACCAACAAAGCTGTGGGCTCAGCAGAGTCGAGGTTTCTTAACTTCTCCAGCCTGCATCTGAATGGCAGCTGCTCCTGTTACCTGCTGGGAGTCGCTGTTATGACGTCACAAGCCAAGTCTACTGATGACTGCAGCGGTGGCTTGTGTTAGAAAAAACACACTTTTAGTCCCTTTGGATGTTCAGCAGGATTGTTGATCTTACTGAGGATGACAAACAGGACGGGACAGGTTTTGTGGTTTTTACAGAAGCCTCAGTCATCTCCAAACAGACGCCTTGATCTAAGGTTTTTGTGGCAGTGTGGAGATCTGTTCCAGTTAATTGCGGTGATTCTGGCTCAGTTGAGCATCTTCAGCTTCAGCACTGCTTGTCTTGGTGTTGAGCAGTCCCACTCCAGGCCTCCCAGGACAGTACCAGCTGGGCCCCAGGCGAAACCAACCCTGATACAGTCCCCTCCAGCTCAGGCAGCCTAGAGCGCCCCCCAGCAGCTGGGTGGGGAACTGAGGGAAGTAAGCTAAGAGGCAGAAGAGAAGAAAGATCCAGAGAGCAAGCAGGAGAACACAGAAGAGGAAGAGGATCCTCAGAGGAGCATCCGAGATCCCTCCCAGACTCAGATAGGGGCCAAACACAGCTGTCTCCTCTGCCAACAGCAGGCAGCAAAGACAGAGGAGGAAGACGTCCTCTGAAACTTCATATCCTCTCCACAACATCCCAGCTTTGAGGCATTCAGACTTACTCTCCCCTTCTCTTAACACCAGCAGAGGCTGGCCACTGGCATCCCCCGAGTCAGTGATCAGAGACTCATAGCAGCTTCCTGTGGCGTTCTCCAGATGGTCCAGGAGTTTGCAGAAAGTGAGCCACAGACCACCGGCCACCCCAAGCCTGGACAGGTGACGGATGGAGAGAGTGAGGGAACGGCGGATGGAGAAGGAGAGGAGGAAGACGAAGGAACCAACAAAGATGCAGGTCCAGCCCCAGCCAGAGCGGAGGAAGATCCTGGAGGAGGAAGATGAGGGATGAGGACAGAGTTTTAGAAGCAAGGTTAGAGATGAGAAGAGATAGAAAATTAAAGTACTGCCTTGTAAAAGGATTTATGAACGGTTTAAAAAATAAATATACTTTGAGTTGCATTGATAAACTTGTCTCTTGGTTTGACCACCAGCAGCAGCAGCTGTTTTCAGTCACAAACACCATAATAAAGCCACTGTTCACTGTCTGCTCACGACCAGACAGCTGACGGACACAGTTAGAGAGCAGCTGCTGAACCATGTGTCAACACAGTGTGTTTTGAAGCCTCCATTTTGAAACCAGAAGAAACCATATTTGCTCTGTTCTCTATCCTGATTGGGTGGTACAGTCTGTCAATCACGCAGTAGTCACACCCCCTAATCCATCCCCTGCTTTATGGTCTATTTTCCTCTAAATGGACCATCATTTAAAAAATGAACATTATGTTGTATTGAAGACTTGAAACTAGAGACTGAGACCATAAACTCATTAGGAAAACATTTACTGAGCTAATAAATCAAGGGAGAAGTAGGGACATTTTCACATAGACTTCAATACAATCTGACTTCTTTAACAACCAGTGGAGTCGCCCCCTGATGGTCATTAGAGAGAATGAAGGTTTAAGGCTCTTCAGCACTGGCTCCACTTTACAGACCCATTGTGTACGTTCACTTATAGTCTATGTGGTGAACACACAGATGATCCAGAAGTTCAGCATGTCAACTTTTATATGTTGTGATTTCACTGAAAGGAGCAAAAGTCAACTTCAATGATGACTATCACTGTCATTGACTGTCAGTATGAGAAGGTTCTGGGTTTGAACCCCAGGCCTGGGTGTTTGTGTGGGTTCCCCCCAGGAAGCTCTAAAGACTCTAAAGTGCCTGTAGGTGTGAGTGTGAGTGTGAATGGTTGTTTGTATGTGATGGACTGAAGACGTGTCCAGGGTTCACCTGATGTTGGCTGAACTGGCTCCAGCCCCCTCCTCTATACTGCTCAGTGCACAGTGCATGGTATTAGTATAAAATATGGATACAATTAACACAACAGCTATAAGAAGGTGGAGCAAACAGACATTAGAGACCAGAGTGTTTTCATCACAGGAAACAAAGTAAAAATGATCACGATGTTTAACAGTTATTGTCTCCTGGTGAGTTTTCTTTGCACCAAGATGCAGGCAGATACAACTCAATGTCAACAAGTGAGCAGGAAGTAAACAGGAAGCAGTCTCACCTGTAGAGAAAGTGGCTTTTCTTGGCAAAGATGCTGTGATGGGAGACCCAGAGGCTGAGTGCAGGACTGAACATCACCACTGCAGACAGCAGCAGGTGGAAGTGCTGCCTGAACACAGTGTTACCCAGGAGCCGGGCCGCCAGGTCCGTCAGGACCACCAGCACCGTGTTGAGGAACATCTGGACCCAGAACCAAAACTCTTGACTGGATGTGAACTTAAATATGAAAATCCTCTGCTGCAGGAGTGTGTTTGTGTAGCTTATCCACCATGTGACAGGGCTGTAAATCCAAACTAGAATGCACTTAACACACTGGTACTACTGCTGCTGCTGCAGACTGGAATAATCCTGCTATTCCTCAAAGACAAATGAATGGATCCATGTGTGAAGATCAGGATGAAGAAGCTGAATCCAGGTGGTGCAGTGTGTCAGAGCTGCAGCGTTTGTCTGAGCAGCGTTGCAGTGAGTAGCATGAATGAAATGACAGCTGGCACACACCGATGAGCTGCAATCTGCGAATTCCAACCATGAAATTGTTGGGTCCTGCAGCCTCTTGTGCTGACTCTGTATTTCCTGTAGTTTAGCTGCAGCTCTGTCATTGGTCACCTCTGCATCGCTGCTGCAGTTGCTGAGTTTTCCGCTCAGACCAAGCTGCAGAAAGTTCAAACTATCCTGCAGTAACTGTAGCTGCTCTGCTCTGCAATGACACCCTCACTCTGAAACACGCACACACACACACACACACACACACACACACACACACACACACACACAATTACTATTTATGTTCTCGCCCTGTCATATGTCTTCTGAACCTTGAAGTTGTCACATTACTCCTATTGAGATGACTGAAGGTTGAACCAATGACACTGATGCCTTGGTGTATGTGTGTGTGTGTGTGTGTGTGTTACATCACAGGGGTTGTGACTAATTTAATCTGGATTCCTATCAGAAATAGAGACTGAGCTGCAACAGTGCTGACGTTACAGAAAAGTCATGAATTAAAGGGTGAAATTAGCTGTGTTTGTATGTATGTCCATGAGTATTAATAGCTCTAACCTTTGTACTGAGTCTGGGCTGAGACTCAGCTGTTGCAAAAGTCTGTCTCTGTCAATCAATGAATGGTGACACACACACAGTTAGTGTCCTTTCCTTCTCCCTGTCTCTCTGATACCCCCCTGAGTCTGGTTCTTTTTGCTCTTGGTGTGAATTGATAGGTCACTAACTCCTGTTGTGAACTGACACTGTATAAATAAAAATTGCCCTGACTTGACCATCACCCTTTTAGACACATGGGCTTTTTTCATACCTTTGTGTTTTGCCTTTTAAGGAAAGAGATTGAAAAAAAAAGAAATTTTCAATGTCACCAAGTCTCCACAGATTCAGACTCAGTTCAACCTCAGCTGATTATATCTGTGACTCAGTAAAGACTCTGTTCACTGTAATAGGGGAGAGTAGCTCAGAGAACAAGAGGAAACTAAAAACACATGGAATTTCTCCTTATTTTACAGAAAAAACACTGTAAACTATAATAACCAAAGGAAACTTCAACACACACACAGGTGGTTACACACGTGTTTGTGTTGTTCTAGAGCTGATTTGAAGTTTCTCTCTTTATCTGATCTGAGTTCTGCTCATTCTTTGGAGCAGTAATCGGTTCACTGTACAGTACAGGACAGTTATTGTCACTGGTGAGACATGAAATGGAAAAGATCACCATCAAACTGCTTCATAGGATGGTTCACCACACAATCAATGAAGGGAAACCAGGTTGTGTTATATTTTTTAGAGTTGGTCTCAGCTTGTGTTTGAAGACACAGTGTGACCTCATTGGTCCATTGTATAGAAGGGTGGGGGGTTAACTAGTGGTGAACTAGTGGTTGTGCTAACAGTGATGTGAAGCTATAGCATCTACTTGGTAAGTGATGCTGTGTTCAGAGAAATATCCCCACAGAGGGATCAGGCTGTGTGGCCTTGGTGCAGATATGAATAAGTTACATGACCAGAGCTTGTGGGACATTGTTTCTGGTGACTGGTGACGTCTGGGACAGCATCAGAGACTGGAGACATCTGGAGATCCCAAGTGGTGCTGGGATAGTCACCTGTTGCAGTTGGACAAAGAGCTCTTTAAAAAGTTTCTGAATGACAGATGAAAGGCTGGGTGTACCTGGGCCAGTGCAAAGACAGGGTTTGATGTTCATGAAGCAAAGTTAAGAGCTTGTTTATTGTTAAAATGGCATCTACATTAGACTGGTCCATATTTCAGAATCCTTAAATTGCCCCCGGTTAATTCATTTATTCTGATGCTTTGCTGATAAGTGATTTTATTTTCTGATTATTTTCTGGGCTGTTTTTCTTTTAATACCCTGCTGCTATTTATGGTTGTTTGATGTATTTCTACGTTTAATTCATCTTTCATTCTCTTCCAAACATCTTATTTTGTCTTAGTTTTACTAACTTACTTAATCAGTTTCCTCTGTTTTAGTATTTTATTATTTCATCTCTTTCACTCTCTCTTTATCTTTACTTTCCAGGTAGCTGCTGTAACATATAGACAAAGTCTGACTGATGGATTGATGTTGGGATGATCACACTCACCAGACAAATGCAGGTCAGTAAAAAAACTTTTGAAAGATCTGCCAGTGGGTGAACTACTCCTTTCTTTCTGACTGTAACCTTCCTCTGTCCTGTCCTGAGGCCTCTGACTCAGCTGAACTGTCGTCTGTCCAGAAATAAAGGCTGACCTGGTTTCAGAGGGTTGAATGTCGCCTGTCTCTCTTTCCAACTGAACACAGAAAAGACCAAACACTGAAGTTACACACAATATTTCAATCACTGACCGACTACATGTGCCACATCACTTATGATCACGAATATAAATGCCAGAGAGTTAAGTTACACACAGCCCAGAAAAGAGTAAAGGACTGAGGAAATGTTTTCCTTCCTTTCCAGGAAGACGCTGCCACAGTTCCATTTGTGCTCTGCTGCTGACCTCTGCAGGTATGAGAGAGAAGTTACATGTGTAAAATGTCAGCGTTGGACACGATACTGGACAGGTTACACTGTAATAAAACACATAAAACAACCTTTCACGAGCAGTGCACTCAACACTGAACACACGTCTGAACCAGAGACTATGGGAGTGACCTCAACCTGAACCCAACAGGTTTTGTGATTTTTGTGTGTGAACCTGACTCCTTCATGTGAGCAGAAGAGTTTGTGCTAATCTGTGTAACTGTTGCCTGTTTAATCAGATTACATGAGTACATGTGTTATGTTCAGGCTAAAGCTTCTCTGAATACACACACATTAGGCATGGTCAGCAACTCAACTGATCAGCTGATGGGACTGAGCCTGAGCTCGACCACCCTCTGGTCTGGACAATAATCTCACCGTCTTTACACCACGCACAGATGACGACAGACAGCTGATGCCTTTTTTTTTTTTTTTTTTTTTTACATCTTTTATTGGAGGACACATCAGGGAAAAAAGGGAAGTATCTTTTCCTCCACCCAACTGTCTCCTGATGCTGCTGAGAAACAAGGTGGAAAGTTGGATCAAACAAACAAAACGATGCCACTGATAACAAATGTGAGATGAATCTAAAGGTACACAATAAAATTAAATTAATTAAAGATAGATAAAAATAAATAAATATACATAATAACAAACACATTAAAATAAAAATGATGAATCATCATTCATCACCAACACAATATTACTGTATCTTTTACAATATTAGCAGTGGTTTATGGTGGTGGTGAACTATAGTTGCTGCTGTTTTCACCAGTAAAACACTTACAGTTCTGCTGACATCTGCAGGCGGCAGAGGGAAGCTACATGTGAGGGTTTGAAGGCAGACGACTGCTGCTGGCACTTGAACATGACACTGATGAATTCAAAATAGAAGAATCACAACATGTGTGTGAGGTCAGCTGAGGACAGAGCTCAACACACACATTTGCCGTCTGCTGCTGAGTAAAATATGGACAGATGGTCACAATCTCACCTTCCAACAACATGAAATGGTTTCTTCTGGTTTCATAAAACCAAGAAGACAAATTATAAAAAAATCTCCACTAACCCCTGTGGGAAGAATCTGGCTCTTTGGGTGATAAATGTGGTTTGGTGATGAGCAGGTTGTGTACAGTGGGTTTATCAGAGCTTTTCAGACTGTAAAACCAAAACAATGAGCTCATGCAGAATAAAGAGAAAATTGCTGAGACAATTAAATTGTATTAAAGAAACATCTGAGTGTATGTACATTTTATTTGAATGTAGATTTTGTCAACGTGTTGTGTTATCTGCATATTAGCACTGTGAACTTTGGTTGTTTCAGTCAATGTCACACTCAAAATGATGTTTAAATGTGCAACTCTCCCTTTACTCGGTTTGGTTGGTGATATTACTTGAATGAAGCAGGCAGTGTGCTGTGCTGCTTCTCCCAATCTGGATCTATTAAAGGGCCTGGTATCTGTGTGGTGTCCAGGCAGCCAGGGCTGTCACCTCTAATCCACCATAAAACACTGACTGACAACACAAACAGCTGCCTGCCTAATCTGCTTGGCTACGTCCTGCTGCCTAAAATGTTCCAAGGCTGAGAGCCAAACAGGAGGGATGGGTGGGTGTGTTGGAGACCCTGGGTTCATTCTTACCAAACAGAAAAAGGTCTGAACGTTGAGATTGCTGCGTCAAATGACATCAGTTCAATAGTTGAATACTTAGGTATTACTGTGGATTATTAATGTGGCTGATATATGCCATACAATTAGATCTCATCAGCCAAAGCATTTTGAAAGTCATTTACCCATAAGGTGATTGGCACAGAAACCTCCTGTGTGTTTTCCCCCATCACAATGACTGTGCATGATTAAAGTGAGCTCTTATCTCCTGGGCTGCTATCAGCCTCAAAGTGCCACTTATAGTAGGACCAGTAAACAGACACCGTGTGGTCTGTCCGTGCAGCGGAAGGCAGCGGGGTCAGGCAGGGAATCAAACACAAGGTTTATTAATATCCACCTCTCTCAGAGTATTAATACACATGCTTAATACCAAAATGATGAGAGAACAATGGGGAGTGCAGCTTTCTATGGACAGAGCTCTGACTGTCCAGGAGTGGACTCACTTTTATCTCACTCTTTGTGTTGTGGTAGATGAAAAAGTTGGTTTAATAAATTAGTTTACTTTCTATTAATATGGAGTTGGTAAATTATGATTATATTGTGGCGAGCATGCATTGAAAAAATACTGGAGGGCAGAGGTCAACAAGGACAACCAACAGCTCACGCAACCATAATGAAGCATGAGTAACATGAAACCTGAACACAGCATTAATAAGACAACATTTAGAACATGGACACTAACACTCACATGAGTCCCTGTGCTTGAAACTGTCACTTTGAAACAATGTTCACTTAAACAGGAGTTATAATTATCTTCTTCCTTTCCGCCACTACTCTTAAGTTAAAGTTTCGTTTTTGGTGAACGGTGAGCTGAATTTAGCCGATAGCATCTAACTAAAATAAAGCTATCTATGGTTCTATAGTGGCAGTGAATGCAGGTGGGGATGGATCTTTTTATATGCAGTCTATGGGATGGATGGATGGACAGATAGATGGATGGGAAGAGGTGCCACTGAAAAGGAACAGCTCAGAGAAGCTCATTAAGAGAAACTAGTTCATTTTTAGGCCGGTAACTTCATCACTACTACTAATTTAATATGTGTGAACTGAAATTTGAACCAGCTCTTGTAGTAGGAACTTGCAAAACACTGCACACATTGCCCTCCCTACTTTAAAAAAAAGTAGCCTCTGATGTTGTGAACCACTTCTTCCTTGTTGCTGTAGCTTGGCTTGATTACGTTGTGATCACTTCAGATGCTGCTGCCAACAAGCATGTGGCTGTCACAGGGATTGTCCTCCAGTGTTAATGTTTGATATTTGAATGAACAGCTAATGTGACAGAATCTGGTTGCAGACAAATTTAAACTTTCATCAGTCTGGATCATTTCTCTCAACTCTGTCCGTGTGTGTCAGCCGTATTTCATCAGCCCATGGAGCTACACGCAGGAGGTCATGACAGAGCTGTCACTGAAGCGTCATGTTTGCCGACAGGACGCCAAGCACGTGTAACTCGACCAGCCCCCAGTGTATACAACAGACCTAAAGCCTGGCTGAGACAGGTGTTAACTCATAGCCATCACCTAGTCACCTAACCCTGCCATCATTAAGGAAGGCGTGAACTGAAAGCCAATTAGCAGCTGGTGACAGTATGCAACATCTTTCCATCAAGTTTCTGCCCCGATCATAGTGGAGGCAATAATTTCAACAACTTCTGCTCAAGCAGCTCTGCACATGGATATAAATATATCAACCTGAACTCAGTATTGTCTTGTTTTGGCTGCACAAGCTTTTCCATGCTGCAATAACTCATAACAGTTTTATAAGCAGGAGGCATTGTGAATAACCCCCCTGTGGGAATAAACTGAGAAGTAACAACCCTCACCGCTGCTTACAAACAGAACATGACTAAAGCAGGTGAAGGCCTTTAAATAGACCAGCAAATCAGTCCAGTGACATGTGATGGGAGCAGCTGTTTGCTACCAAGCATAGCAACTTCCATCCTCCTGCCTGGACTTGGGCTTTTTGTCAGGAAACACTTATATCGATTATTTGAGGATTACTTCAAACAGAAGTGTACATTGCACAGTGTGATTTGACAGGATGGTTCTGCTCTTACACTACATGTGTGACGGTTGAACACAACACATTCTTCAGCTTCTTCTATATGCCCAGCACCACTTGAGAAGACAGCTCATTTTCATCATCCTTTATTCTTTAGGCTGTCACAGGAGGGTCTCTTGATTCATTTCAGGAAAGACACAAGATAACATGAACATTAAAGCTATGTTTTGTAAAGACTTTGGCCCTGACCCAGTCCATTTAAGAGATGTATGATGATAGAGCCCTGTAACTGCAGATCTGAGATCCTTTCCAAGGAGCCTTAGACAGGTCCTTCATATTAGTGGCAATGGAATGGCACAAGGACCAAGCTGTGAAATTACACCGACAGCAATGACAGAGAGAGAATCTTGGTACAGTGGTTTAAATGTTCTTCAGCTCAGATTAACATTGGATGATAGGAAAGCCTATGTAACATCATTGGTTGAGGTAATAAAAAAAAAGACACAAATTCATACAAGCAGAAATCAATATGAATTTAGATGCTTTATTAAATAATACATTTAATGAGACTTTGACATTCACCCTATAAAAAGTGTCGAAATAGAATATTGAGATGAGGATCACTGAATGGTGAAAATAAACCATGTCTGAGGGGAAGTGGGATAAGCTTCATTTAGGCCTTTAATTAAAATATTCCTTATTTGGATTGGAACAGACTTGGAAACATTGGGTTAAATCTCTCAGAGAATCATTTGTGGAATTGAATTCCTGCCATTAGACTATGGACATAATGTATCTTAAAGTGATGATATGAAATGAAGGCATTGACTGAGGCCGTCAGAGGAGCCTCAGACCTGAGGCCTTCTTCTAGCAATAATTAGAGAAACAGAGAAGCAGAAAGTGTCCCAACAAGGACACAAACTGAGTCGCCATCAAAAGATAGCATGGCGTTGGATATTTCAAGAATGAAGCTTTCATATCAATAAAAGTCAAGGTGAGACCCAGGACATTTTCTGACAGATTTTTGATGATTAGACCATGTTGTTGAACATCTGATGGCCTGTTCAGTTGTATGAATGCAGCATTAGTACATAGTGAAGTGGAGAGTCCTTAAAGGCCACAGTCTGAACATATATTGAGTGGGTATCCTCCAGGCACTAAAAGAAGCTTTTTGTGTCCAGACTTGACCAATCGAGGAGCAGGTTGAGTTGAGTGATGTCAATTGTAGCTTTGTAATGTTGGTGGAACCACATTCAGATCACTTCATGGTGGTGTTCAGGATAAATGGAGCAGATAACTTGTGATATGACATGTAAGACTCAGATGCCACCATACACTTTAGATAAAACATTACATAACCTGTGATCAGCAGATTTTGAAGATGGTCAACTAGCAAATAGTTGATGTAATGATTGGATTGTTGCAGATGCAGCAAGGACTCTTGCAACATTATGCATGGAACGTATTTGGCTTGATGACTTGATGTTTACTTATGGTTCTGGTAGACTGTCATCAGAACTGGATATCCAGATGGTGAATTAGACTGAGATCAGGCAGAAAAACTATTTGTAACAGAATGGGCAAAGGTCTCATGCAGCATAGACTGTATGAGAGAGAGAGAGAGAGAGAGAGAGAGAGAGAGAAGAAAGGTAATCTAATGGACAATCCATGATCAGGACAGATGTCTAGTAAAATCATCATCCCCTCAGACTTTGATCAGGAAAACCTTTCCTGCCAATCACCCACATGTAACTCAGCTGGCCCACTCAAAGTGTTTTATTATCTTGGTGATCATAAATCAGTAAAAATTAGATACTGGGATAGACTGAGAGCGGCTGTCACTGTGATCATTCCATGGTTGTACAGAAACAGACAAGATCCTAGGGTGGCAGGGTGAGTCACCTGTGAAGAAGGAGCCCGATGGTCTGCTTTGCTACTTTGAGATGGTCCATTGATATGGTACAGATGGTTGCTGTACACAGCTATGGAGGTGTATTGTTCCAGGCAAACTGACTTCAAGGTGACTCGGGTTATGCTTGATGTCCATGCTCAGTTAGCTCCGTCGTTTCAAGGCTCTGGGCTCGAACCTGTGGCCTGGGGCCTTTCTGTTTGCATGTTTCCATGTGGACACAGGTTCTCCAGCTTCCTCCCACAACCCAAAGACATTATTTTAGGTAATAATAATTATGTTAATTGGTGTTAATTGCCCATAGGTGTGAACGGTTGTTTGTCTCTATATTTCACCCCTGTGATAGACTGGCAACCTGTGCAGGGTGAACCCTGCTATCACCAAATGTCAGCTGGGATTGGCTGGAGCCCCCTCACCACTCTGTAAGGATAAGATCTGGGACAACATTATTGTGAGTTTTAATATTTATAGTTTTTTGTTAACATTTTGACACTTGCTGCTTATCATAATAGAAAATGACATCAGTTTCCTATTAACAAACAGCTGTTTCAGGCTCAGCTGGAGCAAATACTTTCCTTACTCAAACCACAGTGGTCACAGATGGTCACATACCACCTAATGTGGCTATTAGTGGGCAGCTGAGACTTTAATGAATCAACAAAATGGGATTTCAGATAAATGACACAGGCAAGTACATTTACTTTTGACCTGGGAATCAATTAAAAAAACAAATATGTTGCTTGCCCGTCTTTGCTCCTCCTCGCAGAGCAATAAAATGAATCTGGTTTCTGTCCCCGACTCCTCACTTGGAAAAAGAATTTAGAACACGAGATGACAGAAAAAAAGTGTGGTAGAATTAGAGATAGAGAAGTTTCTGCTATGTGAGTCATGGACGAGTTATGCTGGAGAAAGTTCCTGGCGCTGCTCCCGTAAAATCACATTATTTGGACGTGAGAGGTAGAGACAAACAAGCAGAGAGGGCAGCCAGACATCATGAGAGCCATAGAGAGCCCTGTCATGATGAACGTGATGGCGATTACCAGTGTGTGTGTGTGTGTGTGTGTGTGTGGGGGCGTAGTAATATGTGTGGAAGTAGTGTACCTGTTGATGTGTGTGTGTGTGTGTGTGTGTGTGTGTGTGTATTAGTCATCAGGTCAGGGTGGTGCCCTTGGCCTTGTAAGGCAGGGTTATCTAGGGTTATATATTTGATCCCTGCCTCCCGTGCAGGTCTAGCAGCTGCTTCTTCTTCACCTGGCCTCTGTGAGTCTGCACAACTAGATGTATTTTGTGTTGTACACATACAATGCCTAAACTGAAGGTAAACTATTTGCAAATTGATGTCATTTAACAAATTGGTGGAGCACTTTTTAAATTTTGAAACATAACACAGGAGTGTCCTCTATGCCGAACAAGACGTATGTCAAGTTCATTAAAAGGCCTCCAGAAGCCTTTGACAAATCTAAAACAAGAGACTCATCTAATCTAATGAGCCTTTTCTGACATTTTGCTATGACCTGTGAATTATATTTCCCTTTGTCGACTGCAGGTGGATCACTGGTTTGTTCTCTGCAACTTGAGCTCAACTGACATCTGAGTTGAACTCACAGGTAAATTCTCCATTCCTTATTTCTCAGCCAGTCATATGATAGAAGAAAAGGTTGATATAATGAGGCTATGTTCTTCAGTAGCAGAAGGATCCTGACTGAGGGGTTTAAGATAAAGATTGTTTTGATAAATAAATAGTTAAACTGTATTGATCTCATGAAGGAAACTCAAACAGTTAAATTCCAGATATAAAAGAAACGAGTGAAGAAAGTGAGGAAAGATTTCCTTATAATCAGTAGTTGGACAACATCATAATACAGATGTGGTGGCAGAGTGTCAGGAAGAAGGCTTTATCCTCTTTACTGACTGTACAGCAGTGCAGCCATGGGGGACGCAGAGATGGCTGTGTTTGGGGCAGCTGCCCCGTACCTGAGGAAGTCAGACAAGGACCGTATGGAGGCCTCCACGCGTCCCTTTGACATCAAGAAGGAATGCTTTGTCCCGGATCCTGTGGAAGAGTTTGTGAAGGCAACCATCACTAGCCGAGATGGAGACAAGGTCACTGTAGAGACACAAAGTGGGAAGGTCAGTGGTTACATGTGATCTTTTGGAGATATTGTTTGTTTTATCGACAACATAAATGATCATAGCTGTCATGATTAAATTTCTACCTATAATCTTGCCTGGCAAACTGTGTAAAAAATTTGTAAATTTGAAGAGATTAAAGTTACACCAGACGTGCAAATATCTAAAACCGAATTATGCCAATTTGATTAACAGGGTAACTCCAGGTCAGTTAAGGCAGCGCAAGAAACACATTATATCACATTAGAAGTCTGAGTGTGAGTCTATGTGTTAGTCGTTGACTGGGAGCAAGTGTTAATCTGAGTGTAAATCTATGTGTGATTTTAACCGTCTATCCTTGAGTGAGTGTGAATACAAGTTCAAATGGGACCTGGAGAGCTGCTGTAATTAAAGTGTCTCCAGTCATGACACCAAGCAGCTGAGTGATGAACTGAGGCATTGCTGCCATCTGTCAATAACAATGTGTGGCAGTGGCTAACTGTGTGGTAAGGCTACACTGACAATGTGGACAATAATAATGTTTCCTGAATGTGTGCTTACTAACCTCATGAAAAAAGCATCTATTGATTATTACATATCAATCAGAAACATGCATTGGCTTTTCTCAGACTACGATTGTCAAAGACTCTCAGATCCTGCAGCAGAATCCTCCAAAGTTTGACAAGATCGAGGACATGGCCATGCTGACCTTTCTCCACGAACCAGCTGTGCTGTTTAACCTCAAAGAGCGTTATGCAGCCTGGATGATCTATGTGAGTGGAACAAGCCAATAACCCATAAACATGTGCTACTCAAAGCATGGTTGATAAACGGTTGGTACAGCAAACCCAAACTGTGTTAAATGATCCTTGTGCCAAAATCTATATATATATTATGTTTACAAAATGTGTAAATTTCTTTACATTTTGTACATTTACACATACATGTGTAAATTTTGTATTTGTTTTTTATGAAATATTTGGCCTAACAAACTGCTTCTCAGTAAGTTTTTATAAGATGTACAATTGAAGTATGTCATCCAGTCATTCTTTCTTCAACTTGAAAAAATTGCCAAAATCCTTTCTTGTCTAGATCATCTAGCAAGTCAGAGTTCCCTCTACCGACTAGACCTTGTTCAAAACACTGCTGCTCTAAAGTGAACTGGCGTTAAACGATACAGTCACATTTCTCTAGTACTTGCAAATTTACACTGGCTGCCTGTTACATTTTGAGTTGATTTTAAAATTCTTCTTACCACATACAAAATATTTAATTGATTTGCCCCCAACTACATTAAGTACCTATTTTCCCAATATGAACCTGGACATTGGCCGAGGTCGGTGGATGGAGCTCTGGTTACACTGAGGTCACGTCTAGTGATTAGTGATCAGTGATCTTTGCTATCAGAGCCTCCAGATGATGGATCAGTCTACCTAAACATTCATTTATCTGAAAACTTTCATGACTGTTGTTTTATCTCAACATAACTTGGAAATATATGTGTTTGAGTTACTCAGTCCTGTAAAATATCTGTTATATAATGTGCTTGTTTGTTTTGTTTAAAATTTTCCTGTGAAGTCCTTTGTAATACTGTTAAGAAAAGTGCTATATAAATAGTTTTAATTCATAAAACAAAGAACTGATGCTAAAACGATAATCATGTTGAAATGACTGTGTTCCTCAGACCTACTCTGGGCTGTTCTGTGTGACTGTCAACCCCTACAAGTG
>CM076662.1:2046408-2067580 GCA_038496675.1 Rachycentron canadum
CCTCCCCTCCTCTCCCCTCCTCCCACCCACCCCCCCTTCTTTCGTCTCCTCTCCCCTCCTCTCTCTTTTTTTCTGAAATCAATTCAAATGCACTGAAATGCCACAGTCGGCCACGGCAAAGATAGTCATCAGTGATGATGAACGTCAGAGAGAAACTGAAAGCAGAACAATAAATAACGCAGAACAAAACAGTTTAAAATGGGATCATTTAACAGTTTATATTTATCCTGCAGATAAAGGTTTCATTACCCCAAATCATGAGCGTATGTGACTACAATAAATAGCTAAAACAACTATTCAGCTCTACTGTATACTGGACAACGTAGTGAGAGAAATGTGCTGGTTAGGACCCACAGAGGGAAGAAAGAGCTAAAACTAAACCCTTCAGTGTTTATGATGATGACAGGTTGTGGCAGTACTAAGGGCTTATGGGAAATATGCACACACCACTAAGAAGTGGTTATAATTCCACTGATTTAAGAAATGACAAGAGACAAAGAATCCATCCATCCATCCATCCATCCATCCATCGTAGATGTTCATCCTTTGCTGTACTTTCTCTGCTGCGAGTGTGTTTTCATGTCTTCACCTCCTGTTGTGGGTTAGTTGTTGCCCTTTGCTTCACATGTAACAAATTTACCTGACCAACATTTACCTTCAAAAAATGTTGACTCTGCCTGAATAACCTGTGGATGTACGTGCCATGGGAAATGATATTCCCACTAGGAATAAACTATTGGTTACAACCTGTCTGATGATCTGACCTCTCATTTCCTGTAAGTCCTCATTGTAGTGGTGTTATTGTGTTCACAGATTTCTTTGGTGAATAAAACAATGATAAGAACAAAACCCAAATGATCCTTTTGACACTTGAACTGCACTGAACAAAACACTTGTGAGTTAGACGTCTGGACGTTTTTGAATTTATTACACTGTTAGAGAGAACGAAAGAGAGAGAGAGAGAGAGAGGCTGAAGACCCAATGTGTATGATTGTGTTGAATTTTGGGGGTGAACTGCTGCCATCTATGGCTGTGGAGCAAGTGGAACAATCTTACATCAGTCGATGTGAGGGTCTAAGGGCAGAGGATGTTGTTATGATGCTATGTAAAGCCCTTTGAGACAAACTGTTTGTAAAAATGGGCTATACAAATAAAATTGCCTTGCCTTGCCTTGCCTTACACATTATACCTGGAAGACATCTGTGAATGAAACCCTTATTAGTTTACTCACTGATAGCAATAGGGATTGATGGATACAGTTCTAGTGCTGGATATGCTGATATTCCCAACCAGCTGGTCACATGTCAGACCAAAGTAAACCATAGCATTCAAAGCCTTTCAGTGAAGTAAAGAAATTTTAAAACACAACATAATAATATTGCAATAAAACAGAAACCCCTACTGTGCTTTTGCCAGCTTCATTTATTATATTCATTTAATGATATATTTGCCTTTATTTGACAGTCAGTGGAGAGACACTGGAGATTTAAAGAGAGGGGGCAACACACCCGAATGAACCAAGGACTCGGCCTTGGTATATGGTGCATGCTCCTCCAGGTGCCCCCCTGCCAGCTTTTTAAAGAACATGAAGCTGCTTTGAAAATGGCTGTAAATGGTGTCAGTCTTTTAGGTAACTTAATGTCCAGATTTTATTGGACAGTTTTATTTATTCAGACAAATACACAGAGCATATCTTTCCTTTCAGAAAATACACTCACTGAGAACTATGTTAGGAACATCTGTGCACCTGATTATTTATATAGGTTTCCAGTGAGCCAATCATGTGGCAGCAGTGCAATGCAGAAAATCATGCAGCTGCAGGTGGTATGATCATATGTGAGCTCAGTAACTCTGATCATGGACCAGATGGGCTTGTTTGAGTATTTTTGAATTTTGAGGTACAGTTCTCTAGAGTTTACTGAGATCGATGTGAATAAGCGCAGCGTGTGCACAGCCATGCTGAGAGGTCAGAGGAGAATGACCAGACTAGTTGGAGCCGATACGGTCATTCAGATAACCACTCTACAACTCTAATGAGCAGAAAAGCATCAGAATGAACCTCGGATGAGCGACAACAGAAGAACACCACATCAGTTTCCACTTCCTGTCACCAAAAACAAATGTGAGGCTGCAGTGGCTCAGACAGGTTAAGACTGGAAAAACGTAGCCTGGTCTGATGAATCCAGATTTCTGCTGAAGCAGCAGATGGTAGGGTCAGAATTTGGCATCACCTGCAAGAATCTATGGACCAAACCTGTCTTGTGTCAACTGTCCTGGCTTCTGGTGGTGGTGTAATGATGGGTAATGATGTGTTTTCTTGGCAGAGTTTGGATCTCCTAATACCAATCAATCGCGTTTGAATGCTACAGTCTGTACAATTGCTGACCATGTTCATCCATTTATATCCACAGTTTACCATCCTCTGATAGCTACTTCCAAGTCAAAAGGGTTCTCTCACACTGGGCTCATGGCACAGGCATTAATTTTCTTGACACCAGATGAATCTTGTGAAACACCTTTGGGATGTGGGAGAACAGGAAAATTGGCATCTTGAATGATGTGATGTAGTCATGTCAACATGGAGCGGAATTGCAGAGGAAAGTTTCTCACGGTTTGTGGAATCCATTCCAGTCCCAGCTGACATTGGGCAAGAGGGGTACACCCTGGACAGATCACCAACAGGTCTGTCGCAGAGCTGACGCACAGAGACAGACAACCATTTGTTTTATGGCAGGAGGTTTGAACCTGCCAGTTTTTTTTCCTGATGAAGTGAGACAACAGTGGGAAAAAGATTATTTTATTAACCTTTTATCAAATAAATGTATAAAAGATGATGAGGATATATCCTCTCTCTCTCTCTCTCTCTCTCTCTCTCTCTCTCTCTCTCTCTCTCTAGGTTAAGGTTGTCTCTGTCTCTCTGTATATCTATATTTACACTTCAGCTGCCTGGATGTTCCACTGCACCACAGGAATGAATGGACACACACACACACACACACACACACACACACACACACACACACACACACACACACAGAGAAATGTTTTTGCACCTATCCTTGTTGGGACATTACATTGACTTCCATTCATTGTGTACAGACTGACCCAAACTTTAACCATAAGGTATTAACACCTAACATTAACCAGATATGACATTCTGCCTTATCAGGACCAAACCTGGCCCTGATAAGGCAGAATGCCCTGAGAAAGGCAGTCCTGATACTGGTCCCCACATGGTTGTTGTTTTTTAGAAATCCCAAAGAATAAAGAAAAACATGTTCACACTCACACCAACACACCGACCCACACACACATTATAGACACCCTCTCTTTTTGAGTGAGATATTTGATGTTTTTTAATCATGTTTGTGATTCTTTAGACTGAAAATTTATTTTTAAATTAAAAAACAAGCTTTAACCACTTTATGGAAACTGTGAACTACCAAAGACCTTTGCACCAGGTTCAAATAAATAAATCAGAAAAAGATTAAAGAATGAATGTTTTATTATCTCAACTTGGAGATTTAAAAATTCTGTTATGGCAAAATATAGAAGGTTTTCATCTGAACAAACAAACAAACAAAAATAAACAAAAACAGATTTGATGATCTGAAGTCATGGTCAGGTTACACACTCATGTCCAGCTCCAACATCACAGTCAAACTTCCCTTTTTATGTCATAACTCATCAATGTAATCATTTGTAATGTTTAAGTTTTGAAAGGCTCCACAGACCTGACCTGATCAGACTGTACCCCCTCTTCCACCCAATGCATAAAGGGATTGGCTCCAGATGAATGTATGGTTTGATATTTTGATATTCAGTTCCTTGTCATTGTCTACAATGCAAACATACTTAATGTGCACAAAACAACCATACAATCATTCTACATGAGGTGGAGAGACTAAAACTTACATCACATGATGAGGACCTCTTTAGTTTGAATGCATTTGAATTTCTGTCTGGAGCAGAGGTTGCCTGACACTGACTCAATGAAAAGAAAGGACTTAGCCACACTACCTGCCACTGTCCCTCCTTTTACCTTTGCCTCGACTTGATTAGTCTGTCTCTACTATTTACAGTCTTACAGAGACCCCTACTGGTTAAGGAGTGTAGTGACCATGGGAGTCCGTTCTGCAAAAGTGTCTGTTAACACAACATCTCCCCTATTACCCACTAACATTGTTCTTGCTCAGTCTAAAATAAACTTACCATATACAGTTTTCTGGTGTTTTATTTGAAGTGTTGATATCCATAAGAAGATAAATCTGTGGTTTTAAGAACTGCAATTTTCAGGTAAACACTCAGACAGCATAAATCCTGCAAGGTTGGATGGTGGGTGGGTGGGGCTGAGGGTGGTGACTGCTTTGTTGTGACATCACAAAGTCCCAGAAGTCCTGCAGCTGGTTTTAAGGCTCATTTCTCTGTGCACTGAGACCTACCACCTACATCTGCTTTATGATCAAAATTGACATGGAAATCTCACTTATATAATATATCTGATAGACTTTGAATATAATTCAAAGGTAATGCTGCTCCATCTGTAGCTCACTGCCCTCTTCAACACTTTCTTATTTCTAACTGCAAATTCAGATACTGATGACAGCCTGGACTCCATCATTTGTCCACAACGTACTCTTCATTGTCCTTGTTGAAATCCTCTTTCATTGACAAATGAGGTGGTTACTGCTACATCTAAAAGATGTGACAACACATCTCACAGACCAATCACCTGGAACTTCCACTTCCTGAAGTGTGCCACAATTTCAAGAAGAAGACAATGAAACAAAAGCAGAATCTGGAACAATGGAGATCATTTCAGTTATAGGTTGATAAATTGCTGGACAGGCATGTTGATGTCCATGTATTCTTTGCTTTTGGTCTGATCTCTATCTCTCTATTGCACGTCTGCCCGTCCTGGGTGAGGGATCCCTCCTCTGTTTCTCACCATGAGGTTTCTCTTTTTGTTTTGAGTTTTTCTTCAGTCGATGTGAGGGTCTAAGGGCAGAGGATGTTGTTATGATGCTATGTAAAGCCCTTTGAGACAAACTGTTGGGCTATACAAATAAAATTGCCTTGCCTTGCCAATAAAACTCTGGCCTTGATATGTTCGTACTCTCCTCTGTCCTTGGGAGGTGGGAGGGCATTCAGCTTTGTCTGCATCAGCAGTGGTACAGGTTGTTGCACAATAGCTGTGAGGCATTTCAGTGACTACAGGCTCCATGATTGTTAAGCCACTTGTGCTTGAATACTGTTTTTCAGGACCCTGTTAAACTGTTCAGCACATTGGTTCATAGACACTCAGGGTGGTCCACACTCTAACTCACAGAATCAGTGAAGCCAAGTAAAGAGCAGTCCATCCCTGCATTCACAGCATGGGCATAGTTTTGTGCATGGACAGTAGGGATACGTCTCTTTCAATGTCAAGGAGTTGCTAAATTTTACCTACCAACATTTTAATATTGAAAGTGAAACACTGGAGTTTCTGGGATAGTCAACAATGATCTGGCAACATAATACATAGCTGTAGCAGAACAGTAGTGAAATGTCAAAGAACTGAAAACATCCTCAGTTGACAAAATAACATCAGTAGCTGTATCAATATTTCAGTGGTTAAGTGTTGTGTGTTATTTGTGAAGACATCCTTCAAATGAAATCAGAAGACGTTTAATGTTGTCTTCATCAATCTAAATATGTTCTTTCAAATTAGTTGGAAATATTTACTATTGTTCTGATGTCCTAGTGAAGACCCTTACATAGGTTCAAGAGCTGAATGAAATATAAGACAAGAGGAGTTCAGTCATTGCTGTGGCTCTGTCTCAAGAACTAAAACTCCAGAAAGTGAAAGGTCAGGAATTCAGGGAAGATTTTAAATGGTTCACCACACATGGTTGGTTCAAACAGAGGAGCTCACCCACTACAGGGGTCCATTCATTTGTTCTTTCTTGTGAATCTGTCTTGTAACGTAATTGCAATTTCTAGTAATTTTTAAAAAAAATTAAATATCTTTTTAAAATGAGAGAAAAAAATAATGATACAAGTCCAGTGTCAGGGAAGTGATATCAGCAAACACTTTCTATTCAACTGAACCTTCTGCAGAGTCAGACTCTTTCAGTCTGCATGTATCTGCACACATGTACATATGAATGAGAAAAGAGACAAACAACATTTTGGGCTGACAAAAAATGTCCCCACCAAAGATAAAAACCAAACGCACGCCCTTGATTGAAAGACTCCATTCTCAAACAAACCAATGCTGTCAACAGCCACGCCAAGTTGTAATGCCCCAGGGAAGAGCACATCAGTTACCTTGAACAACTTACTTTTCCACAAGTGGACAATGATGTTAGTGACCATTCATTCATTGGCATGATGTTCCACCCCTGTGGAAATTTGTCTTTGGCCTCTCCCAAAGAAAGTACAATAAAATATAGACAACACAACACGCCATAAAAGTACACATACAAAATAAAACAGTGCACATGAGCAGGAAGGTAGCAGAGACATTAAATAACTGGCATAATCAAATAAACAAATCTTGTATTATAATGAGCCAAGTAACAAATGTTCCCTCATTTCATGCTCCCTGCCTCTATGACACAGGGAATTAAAGGCCTCTTGTAAAGGTATCTTCACCTATTTCTTCTGAATTGTATATAGATATACATCATAGACTGTAAATAAAGATGGACGTAGCCTTGATGACGTCACCTATACATTTCTGAAGAGTAGTTTTGAAGCTCAGAGTGAGCTGCTCCACTGGCGCCATCTTGGCAGTGTCTGATTGACTTCCCCTTGTCATTCTCTCTTTCTTCATATTCTTCATTGCATTTAACAATTCCTACAAAAAGATATCTTATGAATTTATAGACACATATCTGTATTTTGTGGACACATGGTTTACGACAATTCCATGTCCAGCTAAACTCAAAAATGCCCTTCTAACCATTTATGATCAGACCCTCTGTCATATTGTAAACCTACTAAAGAATGTATGCCAAGAATTAGTAAAAAATGGTAAAAATTAGAAAAAGTAATCATGGCAGATGTATAATATTGTTCAGTGTGTGCTATGGTTAGCTATACCTCAAGCTAGCTAGCAGACCTTTAGTTTAGGTATCAAAATACACCTCTGCTCTCCTCTACTGTGTGCAATAGAAGTAATATTATTGAATATGATTACTTATAAAAGTGGTATTACATAAATAGAGTATTTATTATTTTATTACTTTTATATGCAACATGTCAGCAGCAAAATAACTCTGTCAATGACACATGCAAGTGTCAGATTTTTGAAAATATCTGTGTGACAATTTATCTGTGTGACAAGATCCCCTAGTCTTCCCCGACATCATAGCAAAAATATTAGTTGAAACTACCAAAAATGCATTTCTTTAAATCAGAATCAGATCATTTTAGATGTGTCACCAAACTTGAGCCTAAATTCTGACTTTGAGAAAAAGGATTGTTACGTCAGACCACTGTCAAACAAGAGGAAATAAGGTATTTGTCAGGGACTATTTTCAGCTGTGGATTAATCCACATTTGATGCTCTAGTGAGTAATTGCAGCAATATATGTGATACTGATTATTTTGGATAAGAACTGATAAGTGTTGCTCTCCAGCTATGGAATAAGATATATCAGGCTTCGGATAAACACACGATGCTAGCGTTAGGTCTTGGTTGTTTTTAGTTTGTTGACAATAAGAAAATTAAAGCAGCTTTGTCCTATAAAACCAGTACTGAATGCTATGTTATGCTTACCTTTGGTTCAATGTACAAAAACACCACTTCAGTGTTTAGTAAGTCAGTGTTGTGGTTTATTGGTGCATTACAATAATAGTCATCAGTTGTCACTGTTTACTTCAGCTTGTCAGACATAGTACCTTTATGAGACTAAACACACACACTTACACACATCACAGCAGTGCTCCTAATCCTCCCCACCTCCTAAAACATCACGAAGGGAGTGCTGACAGTAGTGTTACTCTGATGAAGAAGCTGAAAACGCTACCCTATGTTTCGTGAAAACATAAAATAATAAAAAATTCATTATTTTCTGCTTCTAATAATGAAATCACTAGTCACTAAACCTGTATCAAAGAATGAAGATAGAGAATGAAGACAGTGCAAAAGCTTAGAATCTATATATGTATGAGTGAACTTCACCTGATTTTAACCTGTACTTCTACAGTAGTACTAGATCACCAGGTGATCTGGTGGAGGAGTTAAGAGTCCCGAAGGATGGAGCCTCTATAAATATAGCTGTTGATATTCAACATGATGTTTGTATAGTCTATAGTTTGTATCTTTGTATCAGTTTGAATGTAAAAACTTTTGCAGAGTAAACAATGAAATGAAATGTTCCATGACAGGTTTGTGTTAATCTCCTTTCCAGTTTAATGATACAGCACATGACATGAAGCTGAGTGTGTGAAGGTCTATGGGTGTTTTTCTGGGTCTCTGTCACACTCTCTCACACCGTGTGAGTCGTCAGTGTGTCTGCATGTGTGCTTTATCCACTAAAGTCCTGAACACTGGGAGGACACTGTACTTGTGGGATCCATGGTCTGTTTGAGGGTTAAGACTTAAGAATTAGGGTCAGACATTCAGTTGTGGGGTTAGCAGTTTGGGAATGAATGTCAATGATGGCTCCCCACTCCCTGTGCGTGTGTGTGTGTGTGTGTGTGTGTGTGTGTGTGTGCGTGCGTGTGCGTGTGTGTATGTTTGTATATGTGTGTGTGTTTGTAGAGCTGTGTATGTCTGTTTCCTTTTGACTGTAGAGACAACCTGGTTTTAAAAAAAAAAAGCCTCCAATCATCTAATCAGGACACACACACACACAGAGACACACACAGCAGATTACCATGGTAGTACAGGGCACATATTACACTTGCATACACATATACAATAAGAATGAGATGGAGAAAGAGAGTTTGTGCACAAATAGAAGACACACTTACACACACACACACAACCAGACGAAGCACATCGTGAAAGTAGTCTCTTTGTCCACCTTCAGTCTGTAGCTGATCTACAAACTCTCAACTTTCCCCCTTTCCTTCTATTTCTGCTCCTTTCTTCACACCTCACCTTTCTTCTTTCCTGTAATGAAAGACACATAGATTAGTGTAAAAGGAAAGAAAAGAGAAACCAGATGTTTTCTACAGTTGAGTGAAACTTCAGAGAGAGGGGAAAGGACTTTTATTCTGTGTATTCCTGTGTTTCTGTATTCAGAAATATTTAAACTGCAACTGAGTTACTCAAGAGGACCGTGTTCAAGCTACTCTGACCCGGACATCTGCAGGGCTATGTAGAATCACATGGTTAAATGAAGTGTACGGAGCTGAAAATGAGCTGAAATTCACACTTCCCATCTTTGACTTTAAAAAAGACAGAAACAATGTTGTATAATGCTGTAAAACTGTGATGGTTATTACAGTTTGTTGTTATACCACTACCTGTAATAACAAGTCTTATTGTTACTGCACACCACCCCCACCCATAAACTCTAACACCTAAGTCAATTCAGCCCTGTTCACAAACAACACCATAGGCCCATACCCACTCAGTGGACAGTAGTGACTGTTGCTGCTAAAGTAAGTCTTATCCTCGAGCCTGTACAGTGTTTGTATCCTAACCCTAACCCTTTTATTCTTGAGGGGCTGAGGGACCAAAGGTGAAAGGTGTTTTTGTAGAGATGATCATTAGGGTTTAAGCATCTAGATGTATGAAAACTGTTAAGCATGGGTATTGTCATCTATAAAAAGTTTTTTGGAACCAAAACCTGAGACCAAGAAAAGGTCGGCCATTTTGAATTACTGTGTAATTTTAGAGCTTTTTTCCTTTTGCCATCTACAGATGTGATACTTGAGCAAACTCCAAATAGCTGAAAACCAATTTAGCTATGTTTTCATAGCCTAGCCTGATATGCAGCTTCTCCTCTGAATGGCTGTTTACAATGTGCTTCATTTACTCGGCACAAGTCAGTAAACAAACTCATTCAACACACAAACTACTTGTGTTCATTCACCTGCTGCTTAACACTGGTTACAACCTGCTACACCATGGTACTGTGTGATACTGATTCTTGTCTGATGCTGTGTCATCTCAACATGATCAACCTGTTCTTAATGTCTGACATTTGATATGTGTGGAAGGTCTATTACATCAGTCATAGTTGACTCATGTAAAGTTGTCACCATGTCATGATTACATAATATAGACAATAGGATAAACAGCATCCTCCAAGGCTGAAACAGGAAGTCAACACTGAAGAGCTAAAACTTGCAGTTTCTCTACAGACCACTAGAGTCTGGTTCAGATTCAGAGTCAGACCCCATAGACTCCCATGTTGAAATGTAGAACTTCACAGCAGAAATCAACATTTTTACAGCCTAGTACATAAAACAGATATGTTCTCTCCTTCATGACATCTGTACGGCTATGAAGTTTTATATAACTCACCTGTTTACATTTTATTTATGCTTAAAGTTCTGGCTAATTGGGGGGTGACCTCTTTGAGTGAGAGGTGAGTAAGCATATACTTGTAACAAACCAGTAAGTCTCAGCTCACATGCCCCTCCTCTTTGCTCATGTTTGTATTAGCTGGGAATTTGGCAGAGTCGGACGCTGCCAAGGTAGTGACAGAGGAGCAGCTCACTCTGAGCTTCAAAACTGCTCTTCAGAAACCTGTGGGTCACATCATGGAGGCTAATGGTGCGCATTCATGCAAGCATGTGCACATGCCACAGGTGTACTCTGGTACTTAGAAGTAGCACTACACGTCTGACCATCATTTATATACATGAACTATATAGTGCCATTTACTGTATTTATCAAGAATGGATTCTAAATCGAATCCTGAGCCCAGACTGACCAGTCTAAACTAAACATAAGAGAAAGCTGTGGAGGTGTAGAAAAATGAGAATATTCTGACACCAGTCGACTTTTACCAAATACTAAATGCCCCACTTACACTTCTGTCATGCTTGTTTTCTGTTTGACCTCCACCCAGCTCCCCCTCCATTCTACTTCCCTTCAACCAGGTCTTGTCTCAGGTGGGTTTGTGCTGATCAGACTGGATCAGTATCCATTACACTGTGAATAATAGTCCTCTGTTCCCCTGTCATCTGTTCCCTGCCCTCCCTCCTGCTTTTTCATCAATCTGGCTCTCTCACCACAGTATTCCTCTATTTCCTTCCTCTCAACAACTACGTTTTCCCACTTCAGTCTAGTTTCCCCTTACACTCGTATCTCTGTCCCTTGAATGTGATTTTTGTTGAAGTATTTCAGAGCTTCTTTAGAAACCAGTGCTATCACAGAGTGACAGTAAAAAACATATAAGCCCACACTTCATGATGAACGCTAACAAGACTTACAGTGTAAAATAGACTTAACTGTGATCATACTATGAAAGAATTATAAAACATTTTCCAGTTCATATCATAAAATCTGTCAACAAGTCATTTGATGTTCATTTTTTAAACAATGGTCCATTTAAAATAAACCATAAAGCAGGGGATGAATTAGGGTTTGGCTACTGTGTGATTGACAGACTGTACCACCCAATCAGGACAGAGTACAGAGCAGGTCAGATCCACCCCTCACTCCTCCTCAGCTCCACCTTCTCCTCCTAATATGGTTTCTTCTGGTTTCAAAAAACCAAAAATTACAAACTGGAGACTTCAAAACAGCAGCTTACAAACCAATAGGTGACGTCACAGTGGGTTGGCACTTGGGTTTATTCTACTACTTTACTACTCTGTGAAATGTAGGATTCAACTATTTTAGCCTCTTTGTTGTCGATGCAAAGTTCTTCCTGACCTTGATTTTATGTTGTCCTGACTTTTTGACAGTGTAAAGAATAGGTTATTAAGATGATTGTGTTACAACAAAATTCCCTTGCAGCACTTTGCTCAGCTGGTTTTGTAAATCTTAATGTGTTGAGGTGTAAAAACAAACCCAAGCAGTTAATTTCCCCAAAGATTCTGAACTTGTCATGGGTCTTTTGGCCTCATTAATTTAAAGCTAAGTCTCATTTGTCTTTGTTTTTAACCTTGTCCCCTCTGAGCTCTAAAAGTTCCGTTCTGTCTTCCTGCTGCAGTGCTGGTGAGCTAAATCTGGTATCCCTACATGCACTACATGCTGGATATAGGCTATTCCCAGTTTAATAACTGAACTGGGTTAGTTCTTCCAACACTTGATCCATTATACTGTGGTTTCAGAGAACCCAAACCCAGAAAACCCATCCTACTTCAGGGAAAGCCTACTTCCATTAAAAGTCTGTCCCTTGGGACCAAATGTGCTGTACTTACTAGAAATACAGACAATAGTGTTATATGATACGTAAGGAAAATACTGGTCTGTGTTGTGCATTTGCAAAAAGATTTGTTTTCCCTGTAGATGCTAAATTAAAGATACACTACTCGATATGTTTATATCATCTGTGATAAATGAATACATTTAAAATAAAATGTAAATAAAAAAAATAAAACTCTTTTCTCTCACTCTCATTGCTCTTTTCACTGTCGTTTACAGCAGCAGCAGATTCTTGTTTACAATGAAAAAGCTGATGGATCTACTGTGCAGCAATTCCCCAGCACCAAACAGCAAACTAAGTTTCCAACTAATGACAGAACAGCAGCTAAAGAGTCAGATATTTCCCACAGGAGTTAGTGAGGGCTAAAACGCAGCTAAAAAGAGAGAATATTGGATCTATATATGGAGACTCAATGACCTAAAATGAAAGCTAATTTGGCCTGTTTCTCTTTGACTGTTTGCTTGGCTCAAACAAGTATTCATTGTACAATGTGATGCAATTTGATGTTTTATTGACGCAGAACTGGGTAGGTTTGACCTTATACTTCAGGACAATATACCTTATACTACAGGGCAGCTACAGCCAACTCTAATGCACTGTATGTTTGAGGGATGGCAGAACTCATTGTAACACTGTTACCTTCTCTACATGTATCTGTAGGTCCAATTGTTTTCCAAGTGGTAAGTGATAAATGAAAGTCATTGAAAGGCAGCACGAACTGTCCGGTCACTGAGTGGCTGGGTGGGACGGAAGTTGTCCCCCAGCATCCCATCATTCCCCTCTGGCAGCTCAGCACCTTTGACATGGGAACGCAGCCTCCGAAACTCCTCAATCTGCAGAGAAAGAAGTGAAAAGATTGATTCTCAGAGGCTGAACTGAGTCCCACCTCCATATCCTAAGATATGCTAAAAGACTGTAACAAGGTTGTGATATCCCAGGATCTTAGTTAGCCTGACAAAAGGACTCACAAATATTAAAACAGTCAGTGCGCCCCCTTTTTACAGTGCTTTTTTACAGTGCTACACTACACTACACTAAGGTCTTGACAAAAGAAGACAGCATGGTTGCTGTAACATATTGCCCCTTGATTTTGCACTGCACATGACTTTGTATTTGTTCTATGAAAGAAAGGCCTGATAATAATAAGATGACAATGTGGGAATGATATCTGATCTGTGGGAATGATATCTAATCTGAAAACAGCTGAAAAGGTTCATAGCTGTGAAAACCCAACATTTCATCGGAACAAATGAGGTTTGAGCAGATCTGGTTGTCAATCAACATCCCTCTTTCTTGCTTATATCCAAATATGAAAAAAGAAAAAATCCAAACTCTGACTTTCTCTTCATCTTTTAGGTCTGGCCACTGCTGACACTTCACTTTTACACACACTTATTGTATGACAGGTGGTCACTGCCAAAACAAACATGACTTCCTGTGCCGTCTGTCATGCTATTGACTTACTGATGGAAGATTTACAGCCCACTCTCCAAGTGCAAACCTTGCAGGCATAGCAACTGTTGCATGAAAACAGACACTTTTATATTTGCGTGCACTCATTCACTGTGCACACACACACTTGGTCTTTTAGCAGCCTATAACAGCCGGATGTTGGAGGTATGTATTCTAGGTAAGAAGGACCTGATGTGTTTTTAAAGTGCCTCTGCTGTGTGGGACTATGGCTCAAACACGGCACAGAAAACTACTAGGTATAATTCATTTTCTGTTCCGTTTTCAAAATCAACATTTTCTACTCTATAGAGTGATGCAGACAAAGAGATGCAGGCCAAGATACTAAAAACAACAGGAAGTTGGTTGTTATGTGTGCTTGCTGATGTGGCCGATTTACCCACATGGCCCACTTACTGCTGACCTGTCAGCAGTCAGAGCGGCAGCAGTGGCTGTGACACACAACTCACAGAGACAGCAAACTAATTCAGAAATAACTCAGTAAGTCAAATCTGAGCACAGATATGATTAGTGGGGAATGCAGAATTAATGCAGTTGACTATGTTATAGGGTTTACCTCTATGTCAACATGCATGGTCCGTGTGTGTTGGCAATTTGCTGCAGTGCCTCATTGCAAACTGGAGCAAATTGAAATGGTTAACATTCAAAGTGATTCTCTATAAAAAAAATCTTTGCATGGTTTAAAGAAATATTGTTGCATTTTAGTTCTCTCCAATAGACTCCAATATGGACTGACTTATCACCAAATTATCTTGATATGATTATCTTAATTGTTAAAACATCTCACAGCGGTCCAGCTCAAACCAGGACATTGGGTGAAGGCAGGGTTCACCCTGGACAAGTCTCCAGGTCTATCACATGACTGACATATAGAGACAATCAAGCATTCACACTCACAGCTACACTCATTTAGAGTCACCAGTTAACCTTGTGCTCTTGTCTTCTGACCGTGGGAGGAAGCCAGAGTACTTGGAGGGAACCAATGCAGGAACAAGGAGCACATGCAAACTCCAGACAAAGTTCACAGAACCTTCTCACTGTGAGGCAACAGTGCTAACCACTGCACTACCATGCCACCTTTAGATACAAACAACATATTTTAACCGTGCTGAACATCCAGGCAGGTGACGCTGGGTACAGTTGCGTATTTTAAAGCCATTACAAGACATCTTGGGGGATATTCCGACAGTGGTCAACATTGAAGTGTTTAAAATAGGCCCAAAGATTTTTGTGATGAAAGCTAATTGCACAAAATCTGATCCCAAGTTGTGCTGTCAGTTGTTCCGCTTTTATTTTATTGGATAGTAAGTAACGTGGTTTATCTCCTACAGTGCAGATTAGATTAAAAGCCTCTGTGTCAGTACCAGCCACGGGATCTTGTTCTAAACGTACCTGTTGGTAAGGGATGATCATAGATGTAACATGTAGTGTTTCTCCAGAGCTGTTCAGTGGAGAGGGGACCTGGTCAAGAACAGGCTTTCAGGCTCTGACTAACTATACTTTCTGAGAGGATTACGGGAGGAGTTGTCATGACAACATCATCTAAACAAAATTGAGCTTGCTATTTGTAGCAACCAAAACAGCTATGTTCACCTGGATAAAACAATGAAAATGTGACATTTCTAAAATAGTTGTTGGCCCACATTTATTCCACAACAGACACAACACCAGCAGCCGCCTCCTTTCACGACACTGTTTGCTGTCCTCGGACAGCATGATCAAATTCAGTCTGTTAGTCTGTCCCAGGTCTCCCCACACAAAACCAGGATCTGGATCCAGCTCCGTCTCACCCTCTAGAACGATTTGGATGGATCCTGTTGCAATGTAACATGGACAACTTGTCCATGTTAACCCAGCTATGGCTAAATCTGGACATGGTCTGAAGCAGGAGGAAAGCCAGAAGTCTTTGTAACTGTTAGCATTTCAAAAGGTCAGCAGGTCAGAGGACAGTGCAGATGCCAGACTGAAGTAAATGTCAGAGCATTAGTATCATTATTCTTAAAAACAAGCTGTTTGAAGAGAGAGCCGGGCAAAGGTTAAATGAAAGTTTGAAGGGGATGTGACAGGCTCGGTGATTGGCTGTGTGTGTAAACACTTCATATACTGCACACTATATAGTGAATGTCACATGTTGGTGATACAGGTATGTATAACTCAAATGGGGTGTAGACAAAAGGCATAGCTGAAACATGGACAATAGAGGTAATGACACCAAGATCATTTCCAGTTTCTTTTCCCAAAAGACAACACGCAATAAAATTGTAACAGTATGAATTCTGCAATTTCTAAGGATTTTCTGGAAGTCACTGTGGCAAAGTCTGTTTTCCATGGACAATTGGGTGGCCAAATTAATCTTCAAAAGGGTCACCTTCTCCAGCCCCTGTCCTTCATTCATTGCAGTGCTGGAGATGGTAATGTCCAGAGTTCCTCCAGGCAGGAAAACCAGGGTTATTGCACCCATTACCATCTGGATCCCAAAAAAAAAAAAGATCCATTTTTAACCTGTCCCTTTTCAATTAATTCACCGTGAACAGAGTGCACCCCCAGCAGGTTCACATCCTTTGACAGTTACTTTGATAATACTCACATGACTTTGATTGTAATTTCTATCATCCTGTGACAGAACAGTGTAATGATTGTCTGTGTTGGACTAGTGAGATTATTTTGCTTTAGGCCCGTTGGCTGCTGTATAACAATGATAATTTAACATACATGCAAAGAGTGTAAAACAATGAACACAGTTACGAAGCAGGAGGAGCTGGACCATCAACATATTCTGAAACTGGAGGATGAGGATGGCAGCATTATTTTATCACACACGGGGTACACGCAGGAATGTAAAACATTCATTTTGGGCACTGGGTATACTGTGTACATGGTGTACTTTGTGTGTGTACTGGCTGAAGTGAGACAGCATGAGACTGCTCTGAAGAAAATCTGGTTGACTCAATTGCAAATCCAGGCAGAACGGGTGATTGCAATTATATTTATATTTACTTATTTATGAATATATTTAATATATGTGTTTTACCTGCAGTTGTGAGATGGTGAGAGGGTAGCGGTAGAGGATCCAGGTCACATTTTCACTACAAGGCGGGGTGGTCAGAGATCCTTCATACACCCAGTAGTCTCTCAATAATGGGTCTGAGGGGAGATTAAACATGTCATCTAAAAGCACTGAAAAATTAAAGTTGAAGAAAAAGCTTTTTTTATTTTTGACAACCAGGTGCAAATAAAATATTATTACACAAGTGCCGCATTTCTTTGTTTTATCCTAAAGGAAATTAAGAAATTCATGAGCACCTTTTCTTGAAATTACCCACTGCCTCTCAAAATGTAGGTCAGAAATCAAACTGTTTTCTGCTCACCAGGTAACAGAGTGTTGGGGTTGAAGCATGGGATTATTTTACTCTTCCCCTGATGGAAATACACCAACACAACAATAATCATATAATTTTCCATTTTAACAATATGATTATTTATCAAACATACAATTTTGATGTAAACTCATTCTTTCTGGTCTCACCTTGTACTGTAGGTCCTGCAGAACTTCAGTTATAGCCTTCAGACCCAGATGCTCCTTACCAATCTGATAAGAACACATTCATCAGAGGACTTGTCAGTGTAAGTGATTAAGGCCAGCCTTACGCCAAATGTATCTATCACAGACAAATTTCCAAGTAGTAAGTAATTTACAAACGCTCATCCTGATCGTTTGGTGAAAGTGAACTGTCTTAAGTCAGTCTGACTTATTTTTATATGATGTAGAATAATAGAATCCAAAATTGACTGAAAAAACATATATTTCTTGTAAATGTCCACCATCATCAGAACCTTGATAGGAAATAATCACAGTCTTATATATAGTGACCCTGCAAGATCCCCAGTCTTTGCAAAATGTTTACAAAATCTTCTAATGTGATACTAAAACTGATTTATGACAGATTCTCCTCAGATGATGGTGTCACACTTCAGTCTTTTCAAGTCTTTCCAAAGTCTTCTGGTGTGTGGTGGACATAAGACAATGTTATCAGTGATTGTGAGCAGATTGTTGTTTAAATTGTATCCTAGCAGGAAGTCAACAGGAAGTCAAAACTAAAGAGGCTGTAAAATGCAGAATGTGTGAACTTGACATGTTTAGACTGAGGTTCTCAGGACATCAGAGTTACATGGAAGATATTGTTTTTCATTGTGCGTGCTTCCCTCAGCTGGACTCAGGCCTCTCTCAGAGCAGGCTCATTTGATTGGTTTATTTTACTGACATAAATCAAAGGTTCCCACAGTTTTCCCTGTAATTTTCCTCTGACAGGATCACTTTTCTGCGTAAGTTATGATGCCATGATGTTATTTTCCAACTTGTGTCACATTTATGCACATGTTAACACAAAGGCTTCTTCCAGTTAATCTGGAATGAACCTATTCACTTGTTTAGAATAACAACTCTAACAAGCCTCAGAAAGAAATACACTTTATAAAGTGCAGGCAACAAAGAGGAATATGCATACACATACATTTAAATGTATATGTTGTGATGATCCTCAATTTTCCTCAAGTTACAATTATGTACAACAAGCAGCAGGCCTGCTGGTCAGCCCAAGGTCAAGGCTCTAATGCTCTCCTGACCCAAATCAAATGCCGTTGTCTTTGCCACACCTCCTTTGTTGCCATGAGGTGATACAAAAAATAGGCTACCAAGCTGATCCAGCTGATGGAAAACTAAAATGTTTGCTCTTCGAGGTAAAGGACTCTTTTCATTTTGTAGTGTGTTTGATGAACAACTTCAATCGGTTTTAAACAGAGAATGTCAAAATGTGACCTCTCATCCGGTCACCATGAATCCCAGGGAACCACAAAGGGAATAAATCCCCTATATGTCCCTTCATGAAGCCTTACTAATTTTTTTTTTGACATGGTGGATGTTTACCTGCACAAACAGAGCTATGATGAGGACTCCATTCTTCTTTGCCAGAGCATCCTCCAAAGTGTTAAACAGAGTGCTGTTCCAGTGGATCAGATGGAGCTACAACAAGAGAGACAACAGAAGACAACTTGTATTTAAAAGGCCATTGTTGTAAACAGGTGTAATGAACAGTGGTAAGTAAGAGTGTAAGAAACCAGCAGCTGGTGGTGACTAGAGGTTCTCCTGTATGGGCTCTCATGTCAAGTTAATGTAAATAGAGAGAGAAGAGAGCAAAACCTCTCCTCAGGTCAGACCAGACCACAGATCTGTACATGATGAAACAGTAAACTGCTGTGGCTCTCTAGCATCTTATTGTAATATAGAAGCAGTGATAGAATAAAATAAAAATAATAATAGTGATTATATAAAATCCCAGTCTACATTGGGTGGGGATGGGGTACAGCCTGGACAGGTCACCAGTCTATGAGCAATTTACAATCACCAATGAACCTAATGCACATATCTTTGGACCTTAAGAACACGTAAACTCCAAACAGAAAGGCCCCAGGTCCCAGGTTTGAACCCAGGACCTTCTCGCTGTGATGCAACAGTGCTAACCGCCCTGTACCACCAGTGTTAAATATTACTCTTGAAATATTTCACCTTGACCTTTAAAAAACTTTCACTATCACTGTTTTGCCCTGTGTATTGGAGACAGAAAATGAGAGTAACCTCTCTTCCCCAATTCCTGAGAAGCCACAAAAACAGCTTGCTGTTTGTAACCAAATGTCAGCCCACTGTGACATCACCCATTGGTTTGTGAGCCACCATTTTGAAGCCTCCTGTTTGTAATTTGGACGTCACCATCTTGGTTTTTTTTAAACCAGAATAAACCATATTTGGAGGAGAAGGTGGAGCTGAGGAGGAGTGAGGGCTGGATCTGACCTGCTCTGTACTCTATCATCCAGGTTGCTGTTTCTAGTACAGTGACACAGATCCACCCCCTAATCCATCCCCTGCTTTATGGTCTATTTTCCTCTAAATGGACCATCATTTAAAAAATGAACATCGTGTTGTATTGAAGACTTGAAACTAGAGACTGAGACCATAAACTCATTAGACCGAATGAAGGTTTAAGGCTCTTCAGCATTGGCAGTTACAAGTTAGCTTCTCTTTTAATCTACAGAAGTCGGTGGTTCATGGACACAAAAGGTAACCACACATACAGCTGAGAAGTGACAGTATGTCTACACAACATCTACACAGGGCAGATGTTGTTCAGGGCAGGCTGGGATGTCAACTGTGTACGTATCCTGCCAAGAGAGGACCAACAACTAGAAAAGGGAGTAAAAGAAAACATTGTCAAATTGAAAGGAAAATCACTAAAAGGTGCATCTCAAAAATTTGAATATCGTGGAAAATTTTTTCATAATTTATACTGGCTAAGGTTTTGGTTTTAGTGAACAAAAGTCTTATCTGTTGTTGATCCTGTTTTAATACAGATGTCAGACAACAGAATGAGTTTGACCAGGTAGTCACTACCAGCTGCAGATGAAATCCTTATTTTGTGATCACAGTATCAGAGACAACAAAGAAAACATGGGTTCATGGTGGCAGCTGTGCTGTGTGAGCAGCTCTATTAACCTTCAAAATGACAGATCACAGAACATTTGAAACAACAACAAAAAGTTTGTTGTATATTGATAGCTATACAGCCTTTTGCTGCTTGTCATCCACCTCTCTCTCCCTGACTTTCCTATCTCTCTCTCATTGTAGTTTTCAGAGCAAAGGTAAAAAATACCTCAAAATAACTAGCAACAGTGTTTAATCCATACACAAACAGAACTGTAAAAACAGCAGTGTAGTATTTCATACTAAGTGGAACAGTTATCTCCAGATGACATAATGTTTGAATGTTGGACGGAGCCAGGCTGCCTGTTTCTTCTTGGTTCCTGTCTTGCTTTCTTGTCTTCCTGTCCTGGGCCTCAGCTCTGTCCTAAATACAGACACTAAAGGTGTATCAAACTTCTCTTGATGTATGCTCATGTAACTCTCAGAAAGAAAAAGGATATGCTCCCTTCCCAAAATGTTGAACTGCTGTATTTTTTTTCAGCTGGAGACATACAGCTGTTTTTCAATGATTAGGTCTTTCTTCAGACCAACTCTGTAAAAACACACAGACAACCCAGCTTGTGAAGTAGTTTTTTTTATCCTTACTAGACAGCTCCTGATGGTAAAAGTGTTGACACAGAACATAAAGCAAGCTTTGTGCCCAAGGACTCAACCAGTGATGTTACAACTGACAAAACTAGAAACCCTGAAACATGAACACTGTATTTCTTCAGTCTAGCAGAGGCTGTTGGTCTGAACAGAAAGTACACAAAACTCCATGGTCATGCCCTTATTTGTGTGTGTGTATGTGTGTGTGTGTATGTGTGTGTGTGTGTGTGTGTGTGTGTGTGTGTGTGTGTGTGTGTGT
>CM076662.1:2068080-2090782 GCA_038496675.1 Rachycentron canadum
TGTGTGTGTGTGTGTGTGTGTGTGTGTGTGTGTGTGTGTGTGTGTGTCTAAAGTCTAGACTGAATTGGCCCTTTTACTCCCTCTGGCTCTCCATTCAACCCCCGTCTGCTTTCTGTCAGTGTCCAGTGCGTGAACAGGATTTCTTGCTGTGATTGTGAGAATGAGCACATTGTTGCAAGTTGGGCAGACAGACAGAAAAAGGGAGAATCAAAGAGTTTCAAGTACAGGTTGTGCTTGCAGAAAGGAGGCTGCAATGGGAAATTGCAGTGAAATTGAAAGGTACACACCAGTCTAGATTTATTTCAGCTATTTGTTGACTGCATTCACTCTACAGTTGAGTTTCATGTTCAGGAAAGCCCAGTGCACCCATCTACCTTCTAGAAACTACTCTACAACAATCAGCCTTTTAGACTTTGACAAAATGTTTAGGCGGTGTAGGAGGTTTTCAACGTTCACCCTAAGAAGGAAATGCAAACAATAGCTGAACACGTCAATGACCTTGAAAATAGAAGCAGGAATAAACTGTCTGAAGGGACCTGAGCAACAAAGTATATGAAAACTGATTTTCTTTCAGGCAAGGAATCAGTAACTCTGACTTGTCCTCATCAGATTCAACATCTACCTTGACAAACAGAGAGTAGGCAACGGCTTAAGGTGCCACGGGATCAACAACCTCCAATGTATGAGGGAGGTGTATCAAGACCTTTCAGCTTCAGTCATACACACAAGGGTCAACGAGGTGAGGAAGCAGCTAATGGAAACCAGTTTCCAGTACTCCCTTTTCTACCCAACCATGTTAAAGGTATGGCAGACTTACCGAGGCGTTCAACTCCTCCGATCGAGATCTGGCTCTAAGAGTTTGGGAAGAGGACACCACACACCTGATTAAACACCAGCTACTTGACTCAGTGATCATCGGCTCACTTGGCTCCTTTTGGCTTTGTCCTATGTTTGCTGGCTCTCTTGACAGTGTGTGAGATACAATGTGTTCATAGCTTCTTACTATATGTGTTCCCTTACTGCAGGATATTTCCTTCAGAGTGGTGCAGCTACATCTCACACAAAGACAGAACTATAGAGCCAAAGGACAGTGTATTAAGAGGCACAGTATTGTGTACTCATTGTTTGATGTTGAAGGCCCTTTCAAAAGTGCTGTCAGTATTATTATAGTTTTCTTGCTCTCTCTTGTCACTCAGCAACAAACTCTTTGGGTACACTATCAACAACAAGGCTGCATCTTCTGGAAGATTTCATGACTTCAGTAAGATGGTATCATACTAAGACTGCATGTGTAAATGGAATATTAAGGAAAGTCAAAAATGTTACTGTAGCACTTTTTAAACACACATAGAACAGTGTGTAGTTTTGGATTTAGTTATGTTTATTTTTCAATACTAAAAGCAGGAGAGTGGCTGTTTTAGCCCCCAGTCCCACTTACAAACTGATTCAACAACTAGATGCAGATTGTGTTTGTCAAGCTGTTACTTAAAGGTGAATATGATATTTTTAACATGTACTATCCTCCAGCTCACCCAACTTTCTCAAAGTTAACACAGACATTAATTGACTTGCCTGACTGATTGCTGGCAGATGGGGGGTGATTTTAACTGCTTTGTGAAGATGATGATTGATAGATTTCAGAGTGGTCCTGTCTGTCTCACCACACATGAACCGTATCGCTGATCTTTGAAGAATTAGGTTAGTGGATATATGGAGAACACTTCATCCTGCAGAGGAAGGTGACACCTTTAGCTTTAACCCACATAAGTCGTATTCAAGAATAGATTTTTTTCTCGTACCTGAGGAACTTGATGCCGAAACATTCCTAACATAATTAACTTCAGAATTCAAAGACTTCATTTCACCCAATTCTTCTTGCTTTTGGAAACCTCTTAGGTGGGACAGTGCAAGGGGGCTAATCATTTCCTTCATAGGAAGCAAAATGTGTAAAACTGCAGTGTAACAGAAGGTGTTAGGTGTGAATTACTGCAGCAGAGATGGACTGTATGAGGAAACCCACAGGGTCCGAATTGAAAGAAACCACATGGTAAACCACTCATGACACCCGTAATGCAACCCTATGCCATCTTTAGAGGCCATCTCATTAGTTAAGCCTTAATACAGTTAGGGCTTTGAGGGCAGTACAATATAGTGAAGGGTTAACATTTGCTCTTTCCCCAGTCATTGACCTACTACCAGGTGGTGTCTTGGAATCAGGTTTCAAACATTGAGATTGGAAGAGTTTATCTTTTGGGGACCCTTAGACAGATAGAAATGTATCTCTGAATGACTTCTTTAGTTTCTTTCAGAAATCTCTTCTTCATAATAGATTGTTAACTGATCTTCATGTCTCTGACTTTGTTGTTGTTCTGTACTGTAGGACATCATTCAGTGTCTTGTGTTTTGCTGCTGTTTGCTGATTTTCGGGACCTTGGAAAGACCTGGGTGTAGAGATTACAGATGGTATGTGGGAGGTTATCTGGAGGATATGGAACAATTCAAAACAGATAAATTTGCAACCTAACAAGGCCATTACAACAAAATATTAAACATTGTATTTATCACCCTGACAACGCCAAATTTAAGGTCACCACCTCACCATTGTGTTTTCAGTGCAAAATAAATATTGGCAGTCAAACAATATAATGTTTTTCCTGTGAGTGGCATGCAATCTCTGGTTGTAATAGTGTAATCATGGAGCATATCACCCTAAGACAGCCAACTGCACAATATGGAATAAAATAAAATCTATCTTGAACTCTTAGGAAGCAAATGAAATATCTTTATTATCTCATTAAGAGTTCAAGTTGTTTTAATGGTGTGATAGCTGAGCTCAAGTGCTGCACAATGTTTAACAGATGTGCTTCCTTTCTTTTCTTTCTTTCTTTCTTTCTTTCTTTCTTTCTTTCTTTCTTTCTTTCTTTCTTTCTTTCTTTCTTTCTCTTTCCTTTGATTGTCTGTGCTGAGCTGTACAGATTGATGTTATCCCTTTCTGTCTTTTGTCTGTTAAGTAGATAATGAAAAAGTCAAGAAAACATATTTGTTTAAATAAATAAAAGAATTCAGTGGGTGTTGGCGACAAAACATCTCGCTGACATGGCTGCAGGAAAACTCAACTGCTCTTGGCAGTGAAAAAAATTATCTAGATATATGTAGAAATATAGAGAGAGACATAAATCTAATTTTAACAAGATTCAAAATACTGGAAAAAAATTATCTTTCTGTCCAGAACAGACAAGTCAATTGATTTGCCTCTTTTATGCGGCAAAGATGGTTGCTGCGTGAAGGCCTAGAGCTTATGGGAAATTTAATTTTCTTAACAGCCACTATAAGTAGAAATATTCAATAAACTACAATACTAGAATGTTTTTCAAAAAGCTACCATCTACCAACCATCTTTATTAAGACATATAAAGAAAGTCATCAATACTGCTATAAACATTGACGTGATTCTTTTTCATACTTTTGGAACATAACCTGGAAGCTCAATTTTCACTCAGACTCTCAATATGTGGCAAATAACATGTATATGAAGTATGTAACTTAAAGTCTATACCCCACTTTATCTCATTCATTTAGTTTGAAGTGTTGCATAAAATACATATTGGACAGTATTTTTTTTGTTGTTAGCCTCATGCTGTCACTGTTAGCCATCCCACAGCAGATTTGTCCTCTTACACATCCAACAGAAACAGGTTGAGTGTCACAATTTGCCCTTCTTTCTCTCCCAATCAGTCCTGCATTACATACTTCAACTCTTTGTTTCCTGTTACCACTCTCTGTGTTATCTTGTACATACTCCGTCTTTGCTTTTCCCTGTTCATGTCTTCCTGCCTGCCAACTTGTTCACCTGTCTGCCTGCCAGAGGCTGTTGGAGTGTTTGTGGTGGTGTAACATCACCTCAGCAAATCATGACTACATCAAGATTATTAAACCATCCTACAGCTGTTTAACGTCAATATTTTTACTCCTTCTCATCCTCTGATGGTCTTCACTGGCACTTCTTTTCTTGATCTCTAGCTTGTCAGGTGAGTGGTAGCTCCCAGTTTTCTGGTGTAAATGCTGGTAGTATTACTGGAATGACGGCATGCTCTTTTCATTGTTTGGTGCAGAAACTGAAACAACAAACTGAGAGCAGCAGAAAGCAACTGAAAGCTGTTTAAAGTTGCAGCTCAGGGTTAATTCTCAGTGTCAGCAAAACTACCCTCTCACACCTGTTTGGTTCATTTCATATAAATATTTCTTAATGCATCTTGAGTGGCATGTCTGTGTTAGGGCAGGTGTGATGTATAGTAAATGCAAATGTAACTGTAACAGGCGGACCTGGTGTCATCACTACTCAACTTCAATGAATGTGTATCGTAATAATAATAATGTATATCATATTATAACATAACATGTTTAGATGTATCATATTATATATAAATAACACATAGCTTATCTTCTGTTGCAAGATTTTTTCATATTTATTTATTATTATCACTATTATTTATTATGCATGTGTTTTGTGTATATGTTTTTTTTTTTGCTCCTGAGTGGTTTTCCTACACTCTGTGGCACAGCACGTCAGTTCATAGTCAATACATCAGTCAGTGGCCATTATCACATCAACACAGGTTCAGAACCAGGTACAGAGTTCAGCAAATCTCCTCCAGCCTGAGTGCAGCTGCATCCTCTCTTACTGCTTTTCTTCAGTAATATTCAATAATATTTTTATTATTACTTAACTGCTGCTGTGGGGTTGTACTTTTTTCACATTGTGTATCAGTATGGAAACGCTGAAAGCAAATAATGTTGTTTGTTTGTTTGTTTGTTTGTTTGTTTGTTTGTTTGTTTGTTTGTTTGTTTGTTTGTTTGTTTGTTTGTTTGTTTGTTTGTTTGTTTGTTGTTTGCAGAGTCTCATCTCACACACAAAAAATCAAGAGGAACAAGGTTTCCACAGGACACCGCTGCTATTTGCAGTGATAAAACAGTTAGTATACTATAAAAATACTTACAGTAAGAATTTTACAGTTCAGTATCACAGCTCATCCCTCAGTGCTCGGTAAAGGCAGCAATAAAAGGAAGACAGAGTGACATCACACATATTAAATGAGCTTATTACATCACAGATACATGACATAACTGCCCTGGTTCAATCTTCTTATATTGTTGTTATGTCTGTAAATGTCGTGGACACTTCAAAGGGTATCTGAAACAGTAAAGTAGAGTAGAGAAATGAGTCTGTGTGTAGCATAGTGAGGACAATAAGGAGCTTGCCTTTTATGAGACCACAATTCCTGGGTGGTATCACATTTCACTATGATCTCCCAAATATGCACTGACTGACTTGATGGTGAGTCAAAGGTGCAGTTCACCAATTTTAAACACACAGCTTAGCTTACTTCTCATATAAAGTACTATTCAGTTACAGCTTATAATGAGCTATAATGTTGCAGACAATAATCCTGGTGATGCTGTAAGGGTTATCTCCCCTTTAGAAAGTTGAGACATACAATCTGGAAGTGTGGTTTGGGGAAGTGGCTGGAGGAGTCTGATAGAGTAGAGAAGAGGAAGCAACTGTTTCAGGAGCAGGTAAAAGCCTCATTTGTTTTCTTTACAGTTCTTGACTCACCGTTGGAGCGTTTCCATAGCTTGGGCTGAATAATCATTAGAAAACAGGAATGAGTTGTTTCTGTGATTTAAGATAACATAGAGCCAACCCCCAGACTAAATATTAAATATTTTTCAGTATCTGAGTTGAAATAATTTGCACTTACACTTGTAGTCATGGCATGACCTAACTGTTGTGAGTCCCCCAGCTTTAAAAGTGTACAGTACTTAATTACTGGACAATAATTACTCATTTAAAGTTGTTCAAATTCAAGTCTTGATCATTCTTTGGATGTTTTGCAAAGTGGTCTCCACATAATGTTAAATCTGACATTTCTACTATGATTTTATGTTTATTTCAAATAAATCATCGCTACGTCTTTGATATGAAGTGTCTCTCTTCCTGTGCAGCAGCGGAACAGGGGACACCCACGTAACTGTTTAAACATTTAAATGATATCATGAAGTTTTTTATTTGAGTGAGCAACTCATTTCTTACAAAACCAGCGCCTATAGCATGTGTCTGTACTGTAAAACTCTGACACAGTAAATGAAGACCAGAATCCGTTCATATGTTGATGAAGACCAACCTACCTTCCTCGTAGCCCCAGTCCAGCTCATCTTTCCCTGGGTTATAATCCGACTCCTCATTCACGTTGTCAGCCATGGTGTTTGGCAGTCTGCTCACTGTGGGTAGAAAACCAGTCTGTCCTCCCACTACGCTCCCAGTCACACTGGTTTTGTCCATTGACTTGGACACAGACTGAGATCTCTGCTGGTCTGCAGGAGGATTCACAGCCAAGAAACAACTTTGCTCTTTGTCTCACTCTTTTCTTCCCCCTTTCTCCCTCCTTCTTTTCGTCTCTGCTCTGTTTTTTAACAGTATTGACTGCTGTGTGGAGCTCTTTGCCTCTTTCTTTTCTCTCAGTTGCTCCTCCTTCTCTCTCTCTCTCTCTCTCTCTCTCTTTCTCTCTCTCTCTCTGTGTCTCTCTCATCTATGCTCTACTGTTATCTCTTTCCAACTCTCTGTGTCTTCCTTTCTTCTTCTTTCTTTCTCTGCAGACTGCAGGTGTGCTTGCTCACTCTGGCTTTGTTCCAAGTAAAGACATTTCTTTCTTTCTCTCTGTTCATGACAGAAAGAAACATTCAGGATATCTATAATATTGTTGCTTCTTGGTTACAGTTTAATTTGTGTTGACTCTCTGTTTTGGGTACCCATCCCTGTATGTGTATATATGTGTGTGTGTGTGTGTGTGTGCGTGTGTGTGTGTGTGTGTGTGTGTGTGTGTGTGTGTGTGTGTGTGTGTTAGGTGTTTGTGTGTTGGAATGCTGGCAGGAAGGTCATGCTGGTGTTTCTGTTGGAGGCCATACATGCACTCTTGGGTTAAGGAAACAGCAGCGGTTGAGAAAACAGGCAACAAAGAGAGTGAAAGGCTAAGCTTTTCTCCAGCCTTGATGACGTCAAGATGGACAGAGACTCTCACACTCTGGGTATTACACAGATCTATAAAATACCCTCACACTCACTTTTAGCACATTAGGCTCAGTGGTCAAACCCAAATGGTTTTCATCAGGGACTGTAAAATACAAGGACTGATTTCTTGAACTTTCAATGTGTTGAATTAGACAATATGTATTTTGTTATTTGGGTTATTTGTGCAGCAAAAAGTCAAGAGGTACAAACAGCTCATAGTTCACACTGTTCTTCCTTTCTCAGTTACTGTTTTTGTTCATCTGTATCCTCCGGGCGGCTGACGTTAATTGCCCTATATTCCTTATCAGGAGAGCGTCCTCTGAGCCATCTGAATTCAGGTGAACTCCCCTGTTTCTGCACTGAGCAGAGAGAAGAACATGGACCGCAGTTTCTCTTTCTGTTCCACATCTAAACATACTGAAGCCACACACTGACCCGAGGCCAGTTTCACAAAATTCTGTTCTTTGATGAGTCTAATGCAAGTTTCACTGAATTTAGAGGCAAAACATTGATATTCACCATCTTAGCTTGGTGTGTTAGCCATTCTAACATATCCCAATTAGTGCTAAACATACAGTACAACTGAAAATGATGAGAGGCATTAGTTATTTAGACTTAAACTGAAGTAAAATTATTAATATTGAAAGAGCTCAGTCTAATAAAGTTACTCCGTTTACTGCATGCGTTGATGGAGTTTAAATTTCTTTGGACTTTTTCTTTCTCCATTGACCTTTGACATAGGAGACATTGTGGCAGAACTCTTTGCTCTACACCAAAATACAGATATTGACTTTAAGATGGAAATAGATGCAACTGGGCTTCATCTTAGCTAAGAAATAGTAGAGGTAGTTACAATATTAAATACATTATTTTCATCATCTACAGTCTATAGGCACATAGGCACATTCAGCACGTCTAGATGGGTTTTTTTAATCCCTTTACATTAGAATGACATGGGAGTAGACCACAGTCACCACACTTTCAAAATATGGTACTTTGTCTCTCCCTACAGGAAACCATGAGTCAGCTCAGCTCAGCTCCACCAACAGTTTGACGATGGGTGTTTTTCACATCTAGGCTGCGGTCGAAATCTCCTTTCCTAACCCCTTTTCCTTGACCTCAGTAGAAAGCATCACGAGGTCAAGGAGAGATAGAAAGACAGTTCATAAGCACTAAGAAAACATAACTTTATTTAGGAATTTTATCTATAATACAGGGAGGATAAATCCTCCTTTTTCCTAACCACAAAAACTAACTGGCATTTATACACAAGCAGAGAAAGTTGATGCGACAATATGCAAATTGAATAAAAATGAGGAGCTGAGCAAGAGGTCAGATTAAATTACACTCAGTCTATGTAAGTATGAATAGTTTCTATGGGTGAATTTTTTCGAAAGTTTTTATATATTTGTTAAGTAAAGAAAATTTTTTAGCGGTTTACACAATGGGAGGGGATTTAGTGAAATTACATCATGTATAGTGTTTTTGTTTTGATATTGTTAACTAGAAATATAGACAGAAAAAGTACGAATATGAGTATATCAGTTTTGTCTGATGGTCAGCTTCAAGAAGAGCCATGGTTGTTCCAAACGTCTTCCATTTAAATATTATGGAGGCCACTGTGCCAGTGCTACTTAAGCATTTTATAGTGTTGGAGGTGTTAGGAGAGGAGGTGTTCTCAATAGATGATTGAAGAAAGGACAGGCTGCTGGATTCTGGACCATCGGTGAGGGTTTCACTGGGCACAAAGGAAGGCCTGGCAGAAGAGCATTGCTGTGTTCAAGGTGAGAGATTACCATTCATAATTGAACAAAATCAGTAATACAGCAGTAGCAACAGAGATCGTGGCTGCAGTTGAAAATGTTTTTAGGAATGTTATTTTAGGAACTGAGTGAAATGGCCCAGAAGTGTCTAAGCGGCAGCCATGATAAGGGCAGGTAAAATTCTCTAAATGTTGTGGAAAGGAACTCAATGACAGCACCATTTAAATACCACACTACTGTACTTTCACCCTGGTAAGCCAATGCAAATGTAGAAACAACAGCCAGCTAATCATGAATATAATAAAAATGCCAACATTTCATCTCTTTTTGATTTGCTTTTGTGGTTAGTAAAAGAATGTTTAGTTTCAATGTCATATAAATAAAACTGGTTTTTTAAAAAATCCTAGTTTAAGTGCAGTCAGGTTGTCTCAGCACCCTGGTTGTCTTGTCCTAAATCCTTATGAATTCTTTTTGACATTTTTTATTTTCCATCAAGGTCAAGGAGAAGTGGTCAAGACTTTTCAAACACAGCATTTGTTCTAAGTGAAAGCTACCCATAATGCAAAGCAGTAAATGTCTGAGAGCTCCAGGAGAATTACAGTGGGAGCAGAGAGAGGACTAAGGCCCCATCAAAGCTGAAGTGGACCATAAGGAAAACTGAGTCCTCTTTCAAATGAACTCACAGTGTGAACACAAAAAGAATTGAATCTCTTTTCTGTTGCGGCACTTGTTGGTCTATTGAGTTTGGTTTGTTTAAAAGGGACTGTGTGTTAAACCAGCCTTCAATTTCTGAGACACTGCAACTATTTCAGAATATTTTCTCAGAGCCACAACTCCTCTGTGCAGAGGCTGAGTCATACGAACAAAGTTTAACCCTTGATAAACACACTTTCATAGGACTCACAAGGTTTATCATTTGCAAATAGAAATATGAGAAAAATCCAATTTAAATCCCTTAAAAATCCCTTTGGTTTCCAATTTGATCCAAGTGGGTGGACGGGAGAGTTGATAAAACTGTAGCTCAAACAACTGTAACAATAGTCCAAACATAAGTCCAACAGAATTTGAATTTGTGTTTGTGGGTTTGTGGTTGTGTTCTCATTTAAGACAAAAAAAGAGAGAAAATGCTTTTGCTTTGCCAACCAAAAAGTTCCTTTTAGACTATATTTACATAAACTGCGCGACACGTATAGACTAACAGTGACACAACAAACAAAACAAAAGCCTGACGTTAGTAACACAAAAAGAGGATGATTATTGTTATTTCCGTTCTGTCCATTACGTTTGAATTATTGCAGCTGCTAGAGGTTGACAGAACAGGTGCCTTGTAGCAATTTCTTGATCATTTTTTTAAATTAATAATGTATTTATTTGTTTTCCGTAAATTGGAAACAACACATGTATCATATATTATATGTACATGTATTGGCTAACTTGGGCTCAGCTCTTTGGCTCATGGAAATTGCCACACCAACTGACTGCTATTTATCTATTTCAGGATGGAGTGGAGAATTCAAACACACTGCAAAGTTTCCGAGGATACCTTGAAGGCATCATACTGTAGCGTGGCGAGGGCGGTTCGTGTGACGTAGAGGGCAGGCTTTGGCTGTTTATTGTTCCTGCCTCAGCACGGACAGAGAAAAACGGGCTAAGAAGCTGCCAGCTACCTTTTTCACACGGTTCACGGTCGGTTTAACGAGGGTGTAACGGTCGAGACAACTGACTGTACAAACAAGGGGCCATGGCGTATGCGTACCTCTTCAAATACATCATCATCGGAGACACAGGTAAACTGCAGCAAGTACCAGCTACACTCCCAGTTAGCAATCTGCTAGCCTTTAGCTATTAGCTAGCGGAGCATTTCCGCAGTGTTGGTTGGTCCAATGACGTGGTAAAAGCAGAGACGCAAGAAGTGGGATGACAGCTCCATTTCTTCACCGTTAGCAAATTTGTATTATCTGTAAAGTGCTGTGACAGTGTCAGAAAAATACACACAAGCCCCATGACAAAAGCTTTTCTTGTGCTACTTTGGTACAGTAGTTGTTGACACTGACAGATAGATGTCGGGCCTTTTGTCCGTTTGTTGGCGAGGGTGGGGGTGTTAGCCACAGCTAACAAACCCAGCTAACTGCCTAGCTTGCATTTGCTATTTAAATATGTAGCGAACAGCTGTCACGACCTTAGATTAACATTCCATTAGCTTTGCTACGTGAGACAAATAATCATTATGTGTACATCGTTTTGTCATGGTTGCATCATCAAAACAATACAGTTTGCATTAGCTAAGCTTCTTGTCAGAAAAGGCCAAAAGCTAAAGCCTCCAATATTCCTTGAAATGGCGTAGAGCAGTTGTTATTTATGACCAGATTCCTGATGCACGAATTCAACTGTATGCAGACTTTTGTTTTTTTTACTGGATTGTATGTTTTTCTTTCGTCCAGATTTCTATGTGGGAAACCAGTTCAGTAGTTGTTAATGTTGTCATCTGTTTATTTTCAGCTAGCTATCCTGATGAGGGGCAGGCTGTTAACTTGCAGTGTGGCAGCAGGTGCATGTCCAATGCTGCTGTAAGAGCAGTCATCTGAGCTGGAGTGAGAAATGTAATGAAATGATATAATGCAAGGACAAAAGGAAAAAACATGGACCAAATATATAATCAGGATCCTAACTGCTGTGTCTAGTGAAGGGAACAACAATTGATGTTACTAAAGGTTTTTTCATGCAGTGTTTTTTGCATTCAGTACAGAGGATTAAAGCAAGAAAAATGATTATGGCAGAAGGTAATGAACATGGGTTCCATGGGTCTTTGATGGCCTTGAAAGTTTGTGGATTGGAAAAAAATTTAACTACCCTAATTGATATATTCTGTGCAATAATAGACATTGAAGTTTGTTTGTTTGTTTGATGTTTCTTTACTAAGTGTTAGTAAATAGACTGTGCTGCAGTCTGTATATGTGCAAGGGACCGTTTGCCATTACTAACAGTAGAAGTGTTAACACATTCAAGCCCCCGTGTCGGTGAGCTGCACGTTCTCATTTAGAAATCCCTAGTCTTGTAATAGTTATTAACCTTGATTCACACCTTGAGATATGCCATACTTTTGAGGGAATTTGGGCTTGAAATTACTTTAATGTTTAAGAAAGTGTTGGAACCCTGTTCCCCCAGTATATAAGTGTTCATTTGTTTTACATGATCACTGGTGAGCTGCTTGTTTACTTCTGGATTATTGCGAAAGAGGTTCATGTTTTGCCTGCTGTTGCTGTTTATCTCAAGTAGCGTCTGCTGAAGAGAGTTGCAGCCAAGGTTCTAGCCTGATCACATGTATGTCTACACCAAAAATAGTCTGTATAGTTCTCTGTGCATCTGTATATTTGTCTACTTTTATCAAGTGTGGCCTTGGCCTTTTGAGTGTGTTCAAGGGGAACCCCAGAAAAAAATGTAGAAAAAGTCATTGCATTAGGCCTCAGTGTTTTGCTGGGGTCTGTACCAAATAAACATGTTCCCTGATGTATAGGGATATGATGCATGGCATGTTGTGGCACATTATACCTATAGCAAATTATTATAATTATATATCACTAATTACCATATCAAAATTTCAGTGCCTTCTATTTGACTATTGCATAGTTATGCTGTGATTTCAATTATATTTGGATTAATTGTTCAGGCCTAGGTCAGTATGTGACCAGTAGCATTAAAACTGCTCATAAATTTAATGTTGTTGTAGATTGCAAGAAAGTCCTATGAAGTGCTGAAGTGCTTCCACAAACAACAGTGCCACATAAACCCCTTAAACAGACATTATATGGATGTATGCAGGATTTTTTTATGTTAATGTTTATGTTTTTATTGACAACAGGACTTAACCTTTGACACCATAGACCTTATTGTGTTTGTCGAATTGAAAGAAAGAAAAGAAAGAAAGCTGTTACAGACAAACAGCTACTGATCTAAATAGCTATTTCATGCTATCACTGTATGATATTGCAGATCTAGGGACCCCGCCAGAGAACCCTGGAAGCACCCCAACCTTACTTTACAAACCCAGTTAGTCTCATGAACTGGTTTGCCATTAAGGTCGCACATGGTCCTGCATAGAGGAGACATGTTTTCATATTACTTTTCCTAATGCCACACTGTTTGGTTGTGAATCATATTAGACCAAGAGATGCCCTGGTATGTAACCGAAAGTCTAAATCTCAAACACCACACTGTTATTTTACGCAAGCGACAGTAAGTAATGACACCATGAGGCTGGCAAACGTGAAACTGCTCAAATTAAAAGACCCAAAGCTGCAGCCATGCAAATATCTGAGGGAGGTAGTTTTGCTGGAGGATGTTTGTTGATGCTGGGTGATGGGATTTCTATCCACCAAGACATCAACAGTTAAACTGGTTGAAATAAGACATGTATAAATCATAAATACAGATGATGTTAAACAGGAAACTGGCTTATATTGTGTACACGTGCAATATCCTATGTTACGACGTCACTCTGTGTGATGTGTGCTGCATCTGATGTGTTAAGTTATTATCTGTTTAAATTGTTTGCTAACCTGAACAAGTCAGTCAGGTTCTGTGAAACACTGGACTAATCCTTTAAACTAGAGTTTAGTCCATAAAGTGTTGTTTGTAACATTTTACCAGAGATTTACCAGCATTTTTTGGTGTTTTCATCTATAATTGTTGTACATGGTTAGTACAGTAACTGTTGTGGTGCAACAGAGATGCCCTGATTTAAAAATTATATTCTCCTGGCAAAAATCACAGTATCATTTCTTAAAACAACTTTTTCAGTGAAAATGAAATGTAGAAACCACTATTCCACCTGAAGTCATGAATCTTATCACAATTGCAATATCTTTTTTTTTTTTTTTTTATACATATCACACATTTTGTATTTAGTAGTTTGTATTGTTTTTATTTTGCCCTTTTGCACCTGTCAGGTCCTTATCCTGCAGAATAATGTATTGCTTGTGGGTACTTTGTGCAGCCAGGTGTTATCTGCCCTTCATTATCTGTTGCTTGTCATAGCCTACAGTAGTTTGACATATTCCAGTTGGGTGTGTCTGTTTGTACCCTAGTAACTGCCATGTATAGTCATGGTACATCAAAGGAAAGAAGTGTATCCTAAACCAGAAAAACCCTGCGTCTCCGTCTTGGTCCAGCTGATTAACCACTGATGCTTCATGACACAAACTTTCTCTGAAGGCCTTTGTTTTCCCTCATTTCCCCTTAAGCTCCCAATCTAACCTTAACCTGCACCACAGCCACTGTTGTCCACATCAGTTGTCTGTGTGATGTGCTGGTGTGGTTTTGGTTAGCTAGTTGTCTAACAGGACTAGTTGGTATAGAGGAAAATTCCTTCATTTGGTTTATGGCTGTGATCTGTGATTATCATCACCATACTCGCTCAGAATGAGGAAGAGTCAATTCCAGAAAGTCATGATTTTTTTAGATTTAATGCACAAACAACATTTTGCAACAGAGAAAGAAGTTTCTTGGTGAACACTCCTCCCCTGCAGTTTTTCTTCTTTGAATTAGTTTATTTGTATCTAAGCTGGTCAAACATTTGTAGGTTTTTACACTGAGCAGTGAGTCTCTCACTTTTCACATCAGTTTTCTGGTTATTATTATTATTATTATTATTATTATTTTTAAATCATATGTATTCTTTTAAAACAGACGAGGCATGAAACTTTCAGAAAATTTTGATTTCACAGGATTTGATTCAAAATCAATTACCCAGTGACTAACATTGAAAAATGATGGTGATAGGTCATACAGTACATGATGCTCTATATCTCCTATACATGTCAGTGGTGTAGTGCTGTCCTATTAGAAGTACTGGAGCACACCTATGGCATGCACGACACACTAAATTGCTGCTTGATTCAACTCAGCAAAACAGATTTATTTAACCACTGTTCCTATGGTGACGGGTTTATATACATCTGTCAACTATGGTCACATGATCAGATGTCAGACTAACTTATGACACAACATCAGACAAACATCCAGTTCAGTATCAGATGGTACCATGATGTAATAGGTTGTAACTACTGTGACATTAAGCAGCAGGTGAATGAACACAAGTAGTTTATGTAGAATTAGTTAATTTACTTACATGCGTCATATTTTCAAACAGGGCTTTGTAGGTTGCTCAGTGTGCAACTTGCTCCCCATGACTGAGTCGGCTTGTGATGACTGTACCATCATTACCACGTTGCTGTTTTTAAATTATTTGCTGCTTGAGCCATGTTTATTTTATTTTTTAAATATTTATTATTATTTTGTCCATTTTGTGCCTTTATTATCAAAGAGAACAGTGTGGAGAGACAGAAAATGGCACAGAGAGTAGGGGAGTGACAGGCAGCAAAGAGTCTGCCCCGATTGGGAATCGACCATAGGGTTTGCCTGTTTAGAGAAAATGCACCCACATGTTATGTGGCCCTAACCACTCGGCTATCGCATCATCCCACATTTCATTTTTAATTAATGAACGTAATGTCGGACTCGTGTCCATCATTCAGTTCGCTTCATACAATCACTGAGCTGTGAGTAGCTGAAAAAGCAAAATCAGGGCTGGGCAAAAACACAGTTGGATCATGATGAGCAGTTTATAAGCAGTTTGTCTCTTACCTGTGTTTTCTTGTGAAAGATAAAGCTCTGCAGATTATTAGAACAGCTGAGCAGCAGACCGAAGTAATGGCTACAGAGAAAAAGGACAAGGGTATGATCATGTCAGTATACGTTTTATAAAGAAGTTGGTACCAGACATTAAACTTTAAGAAGTTATCATCGCTTTTTTTTTTTTTTGACAAACTGTTTGTAAAAATGAGCTATACAAATAAAATTGCCTCGCTTTTTTAGTTCAGTGCAGCTGGCTACATAGCTAGGTAGCCAGTCACAGGCACCACAGTGAAGAGTGCAATTATTATAGGGCTAACACTATATGACTGATATATGAGATGACAAACTGAATAACAGTCATGGTTTGGGTCTAAGCACTATAATGAGCAGATTTACAATAATTCTCAATTTTAATTTACCTTCAATATCCCCCACTATATATTGGGATCCAACAACCTAATGGTCAAAGGTGTAGTCTTATGTGTTTAAACCGGACTTAAACCTTAAGTTGTTGCTCATTTTAATGGTTATGTAACCACTGTTCCTATGGTTTATAAACATCAGTCAACTATGGTCACATGGTCAGGTCTCGGATGGACTTTACGAACGGTTTGATCATGTTGAGAATATGATGCAGCTCCAGACAAACATTGGCTCAGTGTCAGACAATACCATGATGTAGGAGGGTGTGATGTTACGATGTTTCGTGAATGTCACGAGTAGTTTGTGTGGAATTAGTTCGTTTACTCACTTGTGTCAGGCAAATGAAGCCACATTGGGGGTTTTTTTGTGTGTTTGAGAGTTTTTTAGTTTTTTTTGTGCATTATGTTTACATATATACAACAAGAGACATAACTACTGACAGGTTTTTATTTGGGTGGTTATATAGAGATGTGCTCTAGGACTGCCTCTGCTGGAATGGTAGGCTAACTGTGGCAACCAGATGCACACGTCACTCAACACATCAGGTGTAGCACCATCTGACATTCAGTCAAACCGTTACTATGGTTACTGCAACACTTTGTGTGTTCTGAAACCTGAAACTGATTCATCAGTAGGTTTTTAGGTTTGTTTGTCTTTACAGAAATCATGAATGCAATTCTGCCTCAATACTGACATCTAGTGATATAAACATTTTTGTGAATATAAAGAAGATTAGAGTCTCCTTCATTAAAAAATCTGATTATATACAACAGGTTTTCTGTGCACACAGGGCAGAGTTTCAACATCAGAGCACAGCATTAAAATAGTCCATGATCTGAGCCACTGTTGGTCAATCATTCCTCTGTAATTCATTCCTGATCCACCCACAGCATCTCAGTCTAATCCAGACCATAGACTGACAATAAAAGTGGATGTAGTCTCTGGGTCTGAAAAGTGAGAGCCTTAAACCTGTATTCTGTCTAATGACCATCAGGGGTGACTCCACTGATTGTAAAATGAAATCTGTATTAAAGTCTATGGGAATGTGTACCTACTTCTCCCTTGATTTAAAAAAAAAAAAAAAAAAAAAACAAGATGGTGACAAACAAATTACAAACTGGAGGTTTCAAAACAACAGTCCACAAACCAATGGGTGAGGTCACTTGATCCACACCAGAGCAGGGGGCTGTTTCTTGGCTTTATGTTGGAGGCCAAGTAGTGTAAAGATGCAGGGAATCTGTTTGTAAATGACTTTGAAAATGATTTTTTTTCTGGGGGAGGAACCTGCTTTCTTTTTTTCTCTTTACATTTCTCATCTTTCCTTTCACTTTTCAGTTATAAGTAAGAAAGTAAAGAAAGAGAATAAAAGAAAATATCATAATAAAAAATATCCTAATAATAAAGGTAGTAGGTGGTGCAAGTCAGTGACTTTCTACACTTAATACTATACCGTATGCTCACCCCTCCCCCTCTCATCAACCTTCCATCAACCTCCCCCCTGTTGCTTCCCATCCCCCAACCCCCTCATTCCTCACATACATATGCACACACACACACACACACATACACATCATTGATCCATTACTCACACTGTACCATTGCACTTTGCTTGACACTGCGCCATCTACAGGACTGATGAACTAAACTAAAAAATATATAAAGCCCTGTTACAATTTCTGAATCAATTTAGGACTGGTAGAGGTAGAATAGTGATGAGTCGTGAGCTCATGGTCACTCTATTACCTCCGGGCCAGAGGTAGTTTGTTATGGTGCCCTGGAATGTTCTGTTTATTGTATTGTGACTCATTTAGCAAACTGAAAATAAAGCAAATGGGTAGAAAATTCCTTAATGATTCCTCTCTTTTCTGTTGTGCATTGGTGATAAAGAAGTGTAGCCTATTGTGAACAGGTGCCTGTTGACTTCACGCACAAGTGTGATGGAGGAGACAAAGGCATGATTGTAACACCTCTATATAGCTGCCCTCCTTGGGATCCCTCCATCCTTCCATCCATCTGTTATGATCATCATCACACATTTCCTGCCTAGCAACGCTTTTGCCTGGCAATAGTAACCCGTGGAAACCATGAAGAAGAAGGCCATGTCCCTCTCTGTCATCTCATTGAATCTTCGTCAGTCTGTCTCTCTTTTCACTTGCATGTGCTCCTTAACCTTAAATCCCTACACTGACCCTATCCTACAGCCAAATAAGCATTCCTGAAGATTTTCTGTGTGTACTACTCTGGGGCCTCTTCCTTAAAAGCTTTAAAATTGAGGCACTTAAGTGAAAGTCATTCATTTTAACTGTACAAACAAAAAAAAAATTCCCTCAAACAGACATTGGAACATTATTTCTGTGTCAGTGTGTCAGTACAGTACTTTAGCCGGGGAGATGAGTATGAGGCAATCAGTAACATGTTATGCTAGTTACTGTGACAGGCTGAATTCATTGCTGCTGGGTTAGTCTTCCAGTTAGTCTTTTTTGGGTGATGTATATAGATACACCCTTGCTTTTATATCTAGATTTTGATGTTATTTGGTTGTTAAAGAAGTCAGATTGTATTGAAGTCTATGGGAAAATGTCCCTACTTCTCCCTTGATTTATTAGCTCAGTAAACGTTTTCCTAATCAGTTTATGGTCTCAGTCTCAGTCTTCAATACAACATGATGTTCATTTTTTAAATGATGGTCCATTTAGAGGAAAATAGACCAGAAAGCAGGGGATGAATTAGGGGGTGGATCTGTGTCACTGTACTAGAAACAGCAACCTGGATGATAGAGTACAGAGCAGGTCAGATCCAGCCCTCACTCCTCCTCAGCTCCACCTCCACACTCTCAAGTTATTGTTTCTTCTGGTTTCAAAATCCAAGATGGAGACTACCTAACTTGGTGGAGGGATGGAGCATGTGCCAAACAAGAACTGAAATTTTGGTGGCAATGCAGTTGGAATTTTTTTTTTTTTTAATCAGTCACACATTGTTGTAGTAGTAGTAGTAATAAGGTAGTTTTCAGCATTTTCATCACTTTCTCTTAATGTAAATATTTATGTTGTTGAGATGTGCCTTGCTGTTTGCTGGCTGAATGATGCCTCCCATAGGAGATGGATGACAAATCTTAAAAGGTGCAACCAATTATTGATTTTTCAATTCATCAATCAGTTGTTCACTCATAATTAAAATGGGGGGAAATGGCCATAAGCCCAGAGCTGGAGGTGATTATTTTCAGATGCATTGCTTTGTTTTAGAGTCACAAACTCAATGTTCTATAATAACACTGGACTATGACTGTATTATGTTTACAGCAGATTAACAAGGCAGATTCTCACATCTGAGAAGATGAAATTAGAAACTATTGGTTAAATGGTTAAACCAAGATGGTTTTAATTTTGTGGCTCAGAGTTTACCCAGTGCAGCTAACGCTGTCATAAAAGTACAGTGCTGTTTTTTACTTTTGGGACCCAGAATACAGGTGAAAATAAAAATTAAAATATTTTAATATGTTGAGATTTACTGTATCTGTAATGCTTTTCCACATAATAGCTGTGTCCCAATTCAGGGGCTGCATCCTTCGGAGGACATGGTCTACGAAGCTGTTGTAGACCACAAAGGCTGAACCAACATGAGATGGTCTGGCTGTTCCCACCCAGTCGCCTTGTAAAGCTTCTGCTGCCTAGCAACCATGACAACAAAACTTTTTGTTTCATAAAACCTGAGGTTTTAAGGCCCTCAGTTTGTTATTGTACTGGTAGCTGAAACCCAAGATTTACGTTGTAATCCTCAGGCCCTTTCATGGTGTTTTTTGGTGTTGTATTATTCTTATTACAGGTGCACAATGAATCTTGGGATATGATCGGCCTTCGCTTCCCAAGATAAGGAGGACATATTTGTCGATTGCATTTTAAGGAGCTTTCAAAGTGGGGGTCGCTAATCGCACAGACTGTAATGCAATCAGCCTTCAAATACAGCTTCTGAAGGATGCAGCCCCTGAATTGGGACACATAATAATTTTATAAAAATGTATTTTGACTTTTAAATTATCAGGTTACTGTAAAGATCCACTATTTCTTTTTACTGATTTACCAAAACTAATAAAAGGCAAACATTGAAGGTTAAAGGACTTAACCTTGACTCCACCTGGCTGTAATCAGTCCATGTGAGTGCTTGTGGATCTGTGGCACTGTGCAACATTCAGAACTGAAATCAACAACAGTGGCATCACACACACTAAGAGCCCAGCTGGTCACTTAGCTCAAGTGAACTGGGCTGACTTGTGCTGTGTTGGAGAAGTAGTGTGGAGGCTCCCTGCAGCGGTTGTTGGGACTGGATGGTGACTAGAATATTCTCATATTACACTTTATTATATTCTATATAAAAACCAATTGTATCATCCTGCTGATTGCTGTGTGTTTGTGCTATGTGAGAGTTCATTTTGTCATGATGTTGGTATGTGTGGTGTTTAATTCTGAGCAAATGTGACACCTTTGAAGGTATATCTGTACATGCTCGTGTGTGACAATGTTGTGTTTGTCTTTCAGGTGTGGGGAAGTCATGTCTATTACTACAGTTCACAGACAAGAGATTTCAGCCAGTTCACGACCTCACCATTGGTAAGAGAGCACATTACACATTACTGCAACACCATCACCAAAACTGGATTCATTTCTACAACAAATGAAGATCTGCATTATGTCTAATGACCATCAGGGGGACACATTAAGTTAATGTACAGACACAAAACAAATCACAGTTGTCAGGCACTCCAGTTTGTACTTCTCATGTCTGATGAGACAGTCTGAAAGGTGACTTTTCAGTAAAAGTCAATAAACACATTTATGTATTATCATTATTTATTTCAAAACACATTTGCTCCTTGAAGTGCATTTGCGTCAAATAGGAATCAGTTACACTACATTGGGAAATTTTTTTTTTTTTTTCACACTTCATGTTGTGGCCTAATACTGTTTTTTCCTCTCATCAGTCTACACCCAAATCCCCCATAATGACAAAGTTGAAACAGAATTGACTGTTTTCAACATTTTTCTTTGCTATGACACGTGGAATTTATCCTGGGTTCCTCTCTGACATGTCACATAATTCTTTCATTAAACTTTTTCCTTTTGTCATTATGGGATATAAGTAATGATCAGCGAGGGGAAAATAGTTTTTTGTGTGTGTTTAGTATTTTAGTATATGGCTGCACCATAACAAAATGTGAAAAGGTGAAGCGCTGTAGAACTTCATGAATGAACAGTATATATTTATAGTAAATAAACATATAAATAGGAATCAAATATTGCGTAATTGGTTTAACAGAAGTAAAAAAAAAAAAAAAAAAAGAAAAAAGAAAAAGCGCTTCTACCAGCTGATGACACGCAACTCTCATCATATGGTTTGGGACATACATTACAGAGGTGATATATGAATAATTAGATGATTCTTTATTATTCCAGCTAGTTGGGATAACTTTTTCTAAATCCCTTTTGTTTGTGTGTGTGTCTGTGCGTAGGTGTGGAGTTTGGAGCGAGGATGATCACTATAGATGGCAAACAGATCAAACTGCAGATCTGGGATACGGTAATATATCCATCATTGTCTCATCATATTCCTGCCTCAGTAAAAACACCTAGTTTCTGCTTGCATTCATTATCATCTTAAACGTGAAACTCATGAAAATATTAGGTGTGGTGGAAACATATTTTTTCATTTTCTGTTTGTTGTTTGAACAGTGAGTGAAGATAAACAAATTAAGCTGAAACAAGTAAACTATATGGAAACAAGCATTTCCAGAGTATAGTCTGAATTATCAACAATTGCATAGCAAACAGTGATATTTAAAACTAAAATATGCACTGGAAATCAAGCTAACGCTAAACTAAACTACTGTGCTGCTGCCGCCCCTCCCTCTCCCTGCGCTGTAATGCTTGGCCCAGCTCTTCTTAAATCCTCTACGCCGTGTCAGCTAATGCTAGAATGTGAGTCCTTAATGACAGAGATACAGGACTCACAGCTCAGTTATTCAACACTTACCCAATTCTGTTCATACGCTGCATTTCAGCGTGATCTGTGTGAGGCTAACTCATAGTGCTAACCTTGACAACATCATCTTGTTTTAAAAACAGTTTCAGCTTTAGACAGTAAGCTACTGCAAAAACAAAAAAATGATCATTCGAGTTAAATGAAGGTCAAGCTGTTAATATCTTAAAATCTGTCAGTTTCATTCAATGAAACTTTTTACGACAATTATCTTGTGATCATATTTATGTTGGTTTAACTGCATCATTTAAACACACAGTATACATGCTGCAGGAAATTGTACATAACTACACAGAGGACACATTGAATATGATAAAGAGAAAGTATGTTTATATTGTTATTAGCAAATATCAGTGTAATATAATGAATGTGTCGAGTGTGTGTGTGTGTAATGGGGAACCAGTCTGAGCTGTGCTTTGTGGTTTTTTTCCTTTGTGCCCTTTGACCTTTTGGCATACAGGTTTTACCTGTAGGTCAAGAAAAAGTAGTGAAGATGGTGAAAAAAAGATGTCATGTTTGGGCCACTGTGAAAGCTAATCTATACAAGGCATCCTGGTCTGCAGTTAACCTTTTGATCAGCAGGTGGAGCCAAAGCTCCAGTGATGTCAGTCCTGCTCCTCTAAACTCAGACAACTGCAGTTTTTTTATCTCACCAGCAAGAATATCATGTTCACCTCAGTGACATTAAATACTGGACAGTTAAAATGACAACCAGGGATTATTTTGTAGGCTCAACGTACTGTGTGTGTGTGTGTGTGTGTGTGTGTGTGTGTGTGTGTGTGTGTGT
>CM076662.1:2091282-2130318 GCA_038496675.1 Rachycentron canadum
CAACATCACAAGGAACTTAAGAGAGATACGACTACAGGTTAGTGCTTCCTGCCACGGCAGCTGTACCTGACCATATTGCACCAAACACTTGGCACCACATATAGCAAATGGGCTGTGCTTAGCTTAGCACAAACATAGACTAGAAGCAGGGGAAACAGCTGGTCTGATTAAATCTAAATCTCACTAATTGACATCTTGTATCTCATTAGTTGACAGCACATAGAAATGTAACAACAACAGAGAGCAGTTTGTTGGAACTATATATGGAAGAAAGAAATAGTTCCAGTGAAACCTGTTCACTGTGTTAAGTTAGGTTAACAGTTAGGTTAAAGCCTGGACAAATAAAACTGATGAGATTCTTCGTATTTATGGCAGATTAAATTGACCAGCTGCATTTGTTTCTCTGTCCATGTTCTCCAGTTGGACCACTACCCAGTGTCCACCTACACTCTGCCTGAGGCCTCAGACACCCAGTTCAACTTGGTCAAAAGCATCTTTCTCGGAAAAGTCTTTGGTAAGTGTGCAGATGAGGGTGGTTACACCAAATATGGATTTGACTTCAATTTCTCTTCTCTTAATTCACTGCATTTTGTTAATTGATGAAAATAAACTAACACTTCCATTTTTGAAAGCATTCTTATTTTACAGCTTTTTTTCACACCTGCACCTTTGCACAGTGCTGTATATGTCTGTGTGTGTGGGCTTGATTTACCATTATCCTACCACACATTTATCACATATTTACCATATCAATCAGAGGTTCAGATCCTCTCCTCTGATTGGATGACCTTACTTTGGATGATGTTACGAGAGATCCAAAGCTCAGCCTGAGAGAGGAGAAGTAAAACTATACTGAGATGGTTTTTGGTTCTTAAAACTACAAATATATCTTCTTATGGAGATTAACACCTTAAATAAAGCACTGGAGACTCAATGTCCATGTCCAATGTTTTTAGACTCATTGTTACCAACTGATTATCCCCCGAATTTGACCTTATGCAGTATTAAATCTGATGTGTCAGGTGCACATCAGGACAGTAGGAGGTGAGACCCAGACATGTCCTTCATGAATAATGATTCTGCATTAACCCATGTTAACTTCAGCTTTGTACTTTCTGTATCAGTGTGTGTTGGATGCCCTCTGCTGGTTGAGAGATGAACCTCTACCATCTTTTAGAGTGGTGGAGGAGCAATAAAACAGTACAATTAAAAGTAGAGAATGTAAAATATCATTTGAAGCTGCTTATATATTCTTTTGTCAATAAAAGATGATAGAAACAGAAGTGTCACTCACTGTGTGATCTGCTCTGTCCTCCAGAAACTGGACAGATAGACCCCATCCTGATCGAGCGCTACAACACTCCAGGCTTCGTGGGCTGTCTGTCAAGAGTTCAGTTTAACAGTGTGGCGCCATTGAAAGCCGCATTGCGCTCGGGCCTGGCAGCACCTGTCACTACCCACGGGATTCTGGTCCCATCCAACTGCGGAGCCTCACCCCTCACCATCTCCCCCATGGCTTCGGCCAGTGACCCCTGGCACATGGAGGCTGGTAAAGACACAGTTTCAAGGAAGAAAAATGTAAAAGAAGTGGAGTTTATGTCAGAATTCAAACAGATAAGAGATGTTTGCTTTGTCCACAGCTGGAGCAGTTTTCCCCTTCAATGAGGACAAAGACAGTGTTGATGGAGTGGACCGCAACTCTGCCATAATTGGAGGTAAATGTCCTTTGAAGGCCAGACACTCCACCAAAGAACATGAAGAGCCGTGAAGTGTGTTAAGCTAATTCACAAACAAACAAAGGAAAAGGCCTAATTGCAAGGACTTAAAAGATTCAAATGATAAAAATGTGACAACACAACTATCTTTACCTGAGGTTCAAAAGATCCTGATCAAAGATTACAAAGATTTTTGGCTGAGGAGTGTTACTTGTTAATTCACATAGGTTGATGACCTGATTAAATTGTAGGAAGTTTTTTGTCACAAAGTATTTTAGTTCAGTAGGACAAGTCATGAAGAGTTACTATGGTGGTCTGATCACTGGGTCTGATAAGCAGATAAAGCTGTGTGTCGTCTGCATAAAAGGTAAATTTTGTTTGTGGAACATGTAAATAACAAATAAAATGGGAGCCAGGATTTAACTACAGAGTTAGTTAGCAGAGGATGTGTTAGATACTTACCACTTCAGCTGCCCAGTGTCCCTGGACTCCCCACGGTCTGCCAATGACTGCATTGTGATCTGCTGTGTAGCTGTGGTCTGAGGTCTAAAACTGAGGTCTAAAACTAAGATGGAACAACCACCTGTATCTGCAGCCAATAAAAGGTCATTACAAAGTTTATGAAGAGCTTTCTCAGTACTGCGGAATCATAGGAAGACAGATTGGAATCATCAACGAGTGTGAATTCAGACACAGATTAATATAAATGAGCTGATGGAGGAAACATGAAGTGGTTTAGTGGGTTAATCGCGCTGGAATGTGACCTATGGTTGGTTAGGAACTAGCAGTCTAGATATGTCCAGGTCTAGGACCAGCACTCTTCACTGCTCATCTGCTTTTCTCTAGGCATCATCTCCATGGTGATCTTCACTGTCCTCTGCATCATGGTGTTTGTGATCCGCCACATGTTCCGCCACAAAGGCTCATACCACACAAACGAGGCCAAGGGGGCGGAGTCAGCAGACTGTGCTGATGCAGCGATCATTGTCAATGACCCAGCCTTCACCGAGACCATCGACGAGAGCAAGAAGGAGTGGTTCATCTGAGGCCGCCTTTGTGACATGGACACATGACGTTAGGATGTATGTTAGTTTTCTAAGTATAGGGAGTAGTAGTGAGGTGACCCCACCCCTCCCCCCTTGGGGAACCTTGGGAATGTTCAAGCAGTTTATTTAAAAACTTAATGGACAGCGGACACCATGGCATTGCAGCATGGGTTTTAAAGCACAGGGCGCAGCACTGCCTGCCAGAGCCCATGTGGTGGTGTGGAGCAGTTCATTTTAACTTTATTTACAACGGACAGTGTGACAGGATGACTCAGATAGAGGACAGTGCCATGATGAGTGAGTGTGTTCATCAGGTTTTACTTTTTTTATATGTATATATATTTTTTTTATTTCAGTTCAACTTGTGCAATTTATTTATGTCATATCATATTTAAGTCATATATTTTTTCATACTTTATTTATTTCTATAGGTTCATATCTTTATGCCTCTGTATGATGTGCTGGTATTTCATATTAGACAATGATGCATTAATGGTAATAATTAATAATCCATTAATTCCAGTAATCCTCCACATCTGTAGCAATGCTCATAAACTGCAGCTTGTTTTATATTCACTCTCGTTTTTAATCATTTGCCTTATTTTCTATTAATTTCTGTTTAATTTTTGCCTTAAGACTGAAAACTGAAAGACGCGTTTGTGTGTGTGTGTGTATGTGGCCTGCCTGTAAAGGAGATGTAGCCATGACGTTGTCTGCATCATTTGGACTAAGAACCAGGAGAAAAAGGAAACGTCACACTTTATTTATTTTTGCATCTACATATCTGACGGTGTCTTGACTGAACACTTTCTTTTTACTGTATTTGCTGCCAAATAAGTTTGGAGGTAAAGAATGAACTGCGTCCTGTCAGTCCACAATAGCTTGACTCACATTGTGTTTTTACTAGATCACTGAGGCAGAGGTTGTCTTTTCTTTATATTGCCAATTACAACACTTCACAAGGTTTCTTAACAAATTAGCTGCTTTAGGAACTATTTCTCCCTCAATTTTCTCCCTCTCTGACGCTAGGGCCGGTCAAGATACATTTATCTTGGTGCATCCAGTTCTGAGTTTAGACTACCTTAGCATAGAGATTGAAAGCAGGAAGAAGCCTAGCCTAGTGATCCAATTCAGCTTCCAGCAACTCTTTGTCTGTTAGTGAGCTCCATCCATGGCAACAGAGACGAGACAGGACTCAAACGTGACAACTGCACTATGAGGACAGGATAGTCACACTAATGGCACCGACAGCCATAATGTCTATTTTCTATTTCTACATAAAGAAAATGTGTGAAACACAGTTTGGTGTTGTTGAAACCTGTAATTAGAACCACTTTGTTCAGGTGTGAGAAAAGTCCACGTCCAAGCAGCTTTGAGATACATTCAAGACCTGATCCAAAATGGACACAGGTCTTTTGTTGTTCTAGTGAGAATAATTTGAATTCAATTTCAAATGTGACTGAAGCAGGAAACAACTTCAGAACAAACAAAGACATTATAACTATATTAGAATTTTAGGAGATAACATTAAATATTGAACCTTGGTTACTATACCATGGCAAAAAGTGTGTAGCTTTTGTGTAACTATGAGGATTTGGTCTCTGACTTACAGCAGAGGACCCAAGATTGAACCTTGGGGGACATCACAGAGTGAGTTAGGAGAGGATGATACAAAGCCAACCGTCAACACATCTGTTAGATAGATAGTACCTGAACTACTGTGTTGAAGCAGTACTGAGGTCTCTGCGATTGATAAATGAAGGTTTGGTCTGACTGACACCAGAAAAAGGTCTTGGTCTTGGTTGAGACCAAAAACTTGGTGAGGTAGGTAGGTTACTTTATTTGTACCCTAAAGTGAATTTGGTTTGCAGTGAAAGAGAGTCTTCAGTCTTACACACAGACATTCAACACACAACACAGACAAAGCACATATGTACATACATACAACCACACATACTCATAAAATAAAATCAATGAATTAATTAGACATTGCTTCTATACAGTGTAGCTACAGCTTACCTGCATGATGGCAGCTGGAACAAAACTGCCTGAACACCGTTTGTTTATATACTGGTTCTGCACTTTGGGACCATGAATCTTCATCCAGATGGAAGAAACTGAAATTCACTGCTCAAAGGTTTTAATTCATCATTTCAAATAGAGCCAACTGTGCTGTAACTGTCTGCACAGGGATGCTCGGTTAAGCTCATCTTACTGGACCATTTAACTATCTGAGATAACTGGACCACTACAGCTCTGCTATTTTTTCACTTGTGAAGACGCTACGCTAACATTTCCCCCCTGCTTCCAGTCTCTGGGCTACGCTAGGCTAAATATCTTGGACTTCTTTCTGTGCTGGATGACAGATAATGAAATGACAGAGACAAATGAACGAGACATGCCGACACTCATCACCTTGTCTAATTCTGTGCAAGACGGCAGCAAATTTAACAAGAAACCTTCCAAAATGTACAGAGTAACCTCAGAGTAAATCAGCCTCTGCTGGTGGAAGGCAGGAGAGTCTTTGACTTCATTTCAATCCAACAGTAGAGATCAGAGATCTTTCCTCTCAGCTACTCTTAAAGTGGACTGACTGGACTCTGAGTTCAGGATCCTTCTCATGTCTGTCCTTTAAAAACTAGAGCTACGTATTTGATTTTTATGGCGTAAGATGATGTTTCTGCAAGGGAATGATTGTTTCCCACATATAAAACTACAACTAACATCCTGACATTTGATTGTATTGCCTTTGTATTCTTTTAACTGCACTGCAGTGTAGTGGCATGCTGTTTGACACTGAATAACACACACACACTTCTGTTTGATGAGCCACTGTAGCATCACGTCGCTTTTTCTCCATGTTATATGTATAAAACTTTGCCCAAATGTTGATGTTTTTATAGCTGATTTCTCATTCTTTGTGCTTTTCTCATTGTCTTGAAAAAAATGATGCTTTTTCTTGGAAAGAGCAGTAAAATATGAGAACAAATCTTATTTTGGCTACTGTTAGATTTTTGACCGGAAGCTGTTACAGCTTAGTTTGAGAATCCAAATGCCGAACTCAGGGATCAGGAGGTAGCGTGACCAAAAGGAGTTTTTATAGATAATAAGAGGGGTCAGAGCTGAAGCTGGGAGACGTGACTCGAGGCTGAGGCAGGGGCAGATGACTGGCAGAGGGGAAGGTCAGAGCTGGGTGTTGATGTGGCTGGTTCAGGTCCAACAGGGCAGGTGAGGCAACGGAGCAGGTTCCAGTTGAGGCAGGGTGGAGATGCTAAAGGAAGATACGTTTTAGCTGGGCGAACAAACACACTTGGTAGGCCAATCAGAATAATCTTCAACATGACTGACATAGAACCACATATAAGTAACTGCATCAGATGAAGCACGCCTGGTATCCCTCCGCCAACACACCGGACTCCACTCTTGTAATTATATGGAGAGAGACAGACTGCCAGCTACAAGGGAGCAGTGGAAGTGTAGGGCCTGACACACACAACTGACTCCAGGGAGAAGGGATGGGCAGAGAGGGACCAGGAACGGCTCTTTAGTCGTGTCGAATCTGGATCGTGCAGCTCCAGAATCAGAGATACCTGAGGAAGAGACTGAGGAGAAGCACAAACTTTGAGAGAGAAAACACAGTCAATGACATGAAGTAGAGAGAAAGACAGAGAGTTTCTAGAGTTTAAAGAGGAAAGATGGACTCAATGACCACATCATAGGTAGGGAGTCTTCACTGTTATGCTGTTCATGAGTGTATGTTTGCCACAAACTGGTATTCAGCAAAGTCTCCGCTCCAAATCTCCTCCTCCACCCATTTTCGGATTGGTTGAGGCTGGAGTTGGTAACTGCCAAAATAGTGACTACCGCGCAGTTCACCCTGGGCTTCAAAACTGCTCTTCAGAAACCTGTAGGACTGCAACTGGGAGTCCACATGTTCATGTGGACTCACTGCCTGGGAGGTGGTCACAGGATCAACTCTGCTGCCCCACAGGGACATATACTGGATGTGACTCCACATTAGTGGACTAATCTCTAGCAATAAACTAAACCTTCCATGCAATCCTGCATGTCTGTAAGATCCATCATCTGGATTGAGAGCTACACAACAATATTATTTCCTGAGGAACTGCCCGAAATGTTGGGTTATTCCCTGGTCCATATCCCGTCCCTCAAGTTCAGTTCAGTTCAGTTCAGTAGTTTTTGTGTGATCTTGCTGTCAGCCAGACAGGGATGAAAACAAAATCTCCATGATGGAGATGATGCAGATAAAATTACAGATGTTCCCTGAATGCCACACAGGCAATGGGCAGATACTGGCTACAGTACACATCAGTGGGGTTCCCACTTAGGGGGTATTAGGGGAACAGCAGTTCTCTTTATAGTGTTTATATGGTTTATAGTTGTCATTGCAAAATGTGCCAGTCTGAGTGGCTATTAGGGGCCCCAAGCATTTGCCTGAAAGGTCAATGTCAAGTTAAATCAAGCTAGATAACAACGTTATCCTGGGTCTGTTGGCCCTGAAGTGTGATGACATCTAGTCTTTTTACTAATGAAGATAAGAACAAACAACTTTATAAAAAAAAAAAAACATTTATTGGTTTTAATGTACAATAAAAAAAGATAAAATATAAATTGTTGTAAAACTCAGACTGCTTCAATTCAGACATGGAGGCAGGTCAGGATCTATATCCTCTCATCATCTGATACAGTCTGACATCATTTAAATTAAAAGCCATAGAAGAAGAAGTCTGGATGTGAGCAGAGGAAGCTCTTCACTGACTGTCTGCAGTTACCAGGCTGCCAAAGTAAGCAGTGACCGTCTTCAGCTTGTTGTTGAGGAGGTTCTGCTCTACTTCCACCTTCCCTCCTGGACCAGCCAGAGAGGCCACCTGAGGAGAGACCAGCAGGGCATCTGTTACCTGACAGCTGTTTAGTAGTTAGTAATCAAGTAATCAATCAATCAATCAATAAATCAGTCAGACTGTGCTTGTATAGCACTTTTCATACATACAAAGTGCTTTACATAATAGAAGCAATAACAAGCCCCTACCCCCTCACTTTCTCTCACACACACACACACACACACACACACACACACACACACACACACACATTTCCTACCTGCTGACAGGTGCCATGATAATGTTTTTCACTTCACCTGTCAGTGGTCATGATGTTATGGATGACTGGTGTATGAATTATTAATAAATAAAATTCATTTCAATCCAGGTATGCTTGGTTTGTTTTTAAAAATTATCAACTTTCTGCTGCTCTCTTCAGGAAGATGTTGTGTTGCGTTGCAGTGTTGTGTGTTCTCCTCAATGTGTCAGTAACTTGATGCTGGGGGTTGTGGTCTAGTTGCAGTGATCATCATTTGACACATTTAAATGTCATTAAATTTGATGAAAACACACACACACACACACACACACACACACACACACCTACCTGATCCATATCAGCGTTGCGAGGCAGGAAGTACACAATGTTGTCTGAAATCAGTTTGGCTTGACGGAAAATCTCAAATGTGGAAACTGTTAAAGATGAAACCCAAAGTTTGTATAAACACTTCATTTAAAAAAACAGAGAAGATTTGGAGGAATTAAAGATGATATGATTCTTTCTTTTTTGGGGGAGGGGGAGGTTGCTACGGCCTCTCTTGTACAAGCCTTTAGGTTCATTTCTCCAGGCTATGAACTAAACATGGTGACAGGTGTCGTGGAAGTTCCCCTTCAACCTGAGACACTGATTGGCCTGAAGCTACATGACCATAGGCATGTAGGCATGGTGCATCATAAAGCACAGGCCCTGTTGCCTGACAACCCTTTTTCTATAAAAACCTGAGGTTTTAAGGCCCTTGGTTTCAACAGGTCTACTGTTTGCTGAAACACAATACTTGTGTAACAGTATAATCTTCAGACTCTGTGTTGCAATGAATCTTGGCTGGGCTGCAAGGATCCAACAGTTGGATCCTTCAATTCCTAGGAAAAGGAGGACACAATTTTCAGCCACATATGCAGGAGCCTTTGAAATGGGACAGTCTAGTTGCACCAACTGTGACACAATCAGTCTCAGATGCAGCCTACAAAGGCTGTGACCTTTAAACTAAGAGCTGTGTGTTTGTGACATCTATACACTCGTCCTTTCTGTGCACACAAGAGACTACATATAAAATAATCCTTTATAATCCTTGCAATAATAAAATAGTAATAAATAGTGACTCAGGGAAAACTCATTTTATTTCATGCAGCAACACACAAGAAACTGTGTGAAGATCCATCTGATTTATAGTCACTATGGTCCCTGAATGCATCATCTAAAGCCCAGCAGGTCTTTACCCTCCCTGAGGACTAAGAGAGGTCTTTGAATTACCTCAGTAGCAGTGTTTCACAGCCCAGCCTGTTTCAGCTCTGACCCCTGTAGGGTCCACACAGCTGATAAAGTGGCTTCTGTTATAGTTGAAATAAGTATAATGTGTGATCTAGTGAGCTCTGTGAAAGGATATCCATCAGGTTCCATCATGGTCCTGATGTCAAACACCTCAGCGGTCAGATAGTCTGGTCCTCCCCACGGTGGTGACAAGAAGACCACGTCGCCACGGAGATGGGACGCTAGCTGCAGGAAGTCGCCTTGCAGGAAGTCAATCTGATCAGCTACACCGTAAACTGTGGCGTTGTGTCGCGCCAAGTCCAACCGCACTGGGTCGATGTCCACGGCCAGGACTGAAGGAACGACGCACAAAAGAAACACAAGAAGAGAAAGACTGAGCTGAACACTTCCTGCTTCCTGTCAGGAAGGTGTTCCTGATTAGACTTACCTCTCTTCCCAGTGAGGGCGAACTGGATGGCGTTTCCTCCCACACCACAGAAGGCGTCAACAACCAGCTGACAGCCACAGAGGCTGTGCTCCACCCTGAGGGCGATGTGCTCAGCGATCCTCTCTGGAGTCACAGAGAACCAGCCCTCTGACACACACACACACACACACACACACACACACACACACACACATAAAAAAGTCTAATAAAACTGCTGTATCTTCTTTTGTAATTAACTTTTCAAAAATCACACTGAACCAATCATAAACAATTATATACATAAAGATACTATGACAACAATAATAAAAACAATGAAACCAACAAGACTGAGAAAAATAATTAAAGACAATACATGTGTATGAAAAGGTTTTTTTTTTTCATATATTCCAGATTCATTACACATAGTGAAATATTTCAAGCCTTTTTTGTATTAATTTGAATGATTACAGCTCACGAAAATCAGCCATGTCAATCCTGTCATCCCATCTGGTATCACACCGTATATATGAAGCTCAGGCCTCTGAAACATCTCTTTGTTGAAGAATGTCATTATGTTTTCCTGCACGTTCCCAGTCGTTTCTCTTTCATATGTGCATGTGTACTGGTATGTCACTGCTCCTGACACATTTCCAGCATATATTTGAATTTTGACATTTTAGTTTTGCCATTTTACAGGGGGTCAAGTATCCTGTGTATGATCCTAAAGGTAATTAACAGTCTGACCTTCCCTTGATTTCTTTCACCAGGATCTAGCAATATCCTTACACACCTTATTAGCTCTGCTGGTGTATGTTGTGTTTTAGGAGGAGTTGTGTTTTTGATGTTTTGCGTCTGTCTCATAAGACTATAAAATCCTCAAACACAACTTCAATAAAGATAATTCCTGCCTGTGTCTTCTTATAGAATTTTTCCACCTCCAATGGTTTGTTCTGATGATGATGATTATTTGATGAAGAAGGCCGTGCCCCTTACTCTCCAAGTTTCTTTCCCAAACACAGGTTACAGATTCCTAAATGGAAATTCTCCCTCTGTTTGTGATGTAAAAGCCTGAAGGGAAACAGTTCGATAAGTTCCTTTTGAATTGAGACCCAACTTGGAGCTTGGTCTCCTACAGTACTTATTTTGGACAGCTGGGTAAGAGATGAAGCCTTTTGGAGGCTGAGATCCTCATCTCCAGTATAAACTTTGTTCTGTTAAAAGGTATTTCGCAGGAGTCCACAGACCTGTTGTACCTTATTAGTAGTAGGGAAGGAAAACTTAAAGGTCAGAGATGTGTCAGATTTGTGTTTTGTTTATTTTACTCAATAAGGTTCAACCCAATTTAGTCCAGTTCTGTAAAGTGCTCTCAATTTTCTGTGTAAATGGGAGATTTGCTGTCATTATGTATTTAGACCTGAGGTAATAACAAAATATCATCTGGATGGTTAAGCTGCTTAAGGTTCCAGCGCCAGCGCAAAAATCAGCCGTGTCTTGTGCCCCTACAGAGGGGCTATCCTTCAATTTGTTAATACTGAGGCAGTAGGGTTACAATACACAATATAAATGAGGTTAAAACCTGTGTGAAGGCCTAAACAAATACCCCCACTCCACTCTATCAAAATCTTTCTCAAGGTCAAAGTGATCTTAGATTCCTTATCCCTCATATCGAATGTAATAATCTATGAACAAGACTTTGCTTTAATAAAGCCCACTTAGTATGGATGAATAACACTTTCCACATTTATCAATAAAACTGGTCAATAGCTTCAGCACTGAGCGTTCTTGGCCTTTTTTATGTATCATAACAGCAGATTGCATCTGGCCAACTACCCATCAGTGCCTCTCAGAATGCTACAAGTAGTCTCAGTGCTATAATGTCAGAGATCACTATAAAAACCTGTGGGGAAACCCCTCCAGGGACTTCACAGTGCTTAGTGTCTTTATAGCTCCAACACAGCCTTTGGGTGGTCCACAGACCTGGGGTCAATTAGTTAAAATCACCTGCTTAACGTGGTGTTTCTCAAACTGTCACAGTGAGCACAAACAACAGTGTTGGGCTACGTCTTATTTTCCACATTAAATCCACTCAATATGTAAATTCAAACACGTGATTTGATGTCTGTTTCACAGTGTTGTTGTTCCTCAGTGTAACCAACTGTTTTGTGACACCGTCGACTCTCGTAGCTTCAGTGAGTAGTACTGCTCTTGTGTAATATCTCACTCAATGTCTTTTCTGCTCTAAGAACCATTCACCTGCCAAAACTACATGAGAACTGACCAAACCTGGGGAATTTCAGCCTGAACTGCCTCTGGCTAATGGACTGACACCCAGCTCCAGAGCTTTAAGCAGCCTGGTCATTCACAGAAATGTGTGATTTGGTGCTGACGGCAGTGACGTGGATTCTGTGCAGAGCACAGACTGACCTCGGTCCAGACGAATCCCCTCATCGAAGCGGGAGAAGAGTCTGTAGCGCTGAGCCCAGTATTTAGCTAGCTCCGGTTCAGCTGCCATCTCCGCTGGGACCTGCTGCTTCCTGCCACGCTTACTCTTCCTCTTCTTCTTCGTAGGCTTCTTTCCATCTGTCACACACACACACACACACACTTATCATCAGACTGCACCAGTTGTCCCAGGACTCTCTAATAATCTGATGAATCCTGTGCTCACCACTGTTGTGTTCAGGTGCACGACACAGGAGGAAGTCAGGGACTTCTAGACATGTTAACTGTCTGCCAGGCTGCTCTTCCTCCTCCTCATCCTCCCTCTCACTCTCCACAGTCTGAGGAGCACAGGTGAAGGAGGTGCTGGGCTGGGGGTCCCTCCTCCTGTCTGCATCTGAACTGGACAGAGAATTAGAAACGTCTTCTTCCTCAGCTCTCTTCATCTCCCTCCTCCTCTCCTCCTCTTCTCCTACATATGAAGGACAGTCCTCTGGGTCCTGTGAACTCCTTCCTCCCGTCTGGTGACAGGGACCCCTCTGTGTCTCTACCTGGTTGTTCTTGAGGAAGTTTTGAACCTGTGGAGTGAACACAGTCTGATGAGCCTGTGGTCCATGCTCCTTCCTCCCCTCTGAGTCACTGTCTGATGAGCCATGAGGGAGGTTTCATCTGTTCACAGCTGCTTCACGTTTCATCTAAAATCAAGTTCGACTAAATGTAAAGGTTTAAAAACATATTGATGAATGAATCTGAATCTGTGAGCCGAGCACTTTGGGGAGCTCCCACAGTCTGACTGAAGATCATAGGATGGTCTCAGCCAATCAGGCGAAGGCCTCCTGCCTCCATCTGAAAGGTGCCAGGACCAGACTAATTCATGCACATCACAGAGCTGCACTGTGGTTTACACTGAAATGACACAGAATGCAGTGTGTGTGTGCCCCCTAATGAATACCATACATAGGAACACCTTTAATCAAATGATTTGTAGCCTGAGGCATTTCTGTAGCACCACAACACATGTACAATGAGCAACAATGTTTTGACACATTTTATAAAAAAAAAAAATGCAGCTCCTGAGATTTGTATTTTGCACTTGGTCACATTGTGGTTTCGACTACATTTTGAGTCATTGTGCAGCTCTAAGTCTACGCTCCTCCTCAGCTCCACCTTCTCCTTCAAATATCATTTCTTCTGGTTTAAAAAAAAAAAACAAGATGGCGACGGACAAATTACAAACTGGAGGCTTCAAAACAACAGCTCATAAACCAATGGGTGACGTCAACATCCCCAGTAGATGCTCAGATGAACCCACACAGACTACAGATCAAACCAGAACCTGTCTCCTCCATCAGTTACAGCTCATACCTTGTGGAGGGCGGAGCTGATCTGTAGGCGTGTGCTGTCACTTCCTGTCTCTGAGAACCTGGTGTGTTTGCCGACCGCTCTCTTCGTCTTCCACTGCCTGTGACGCTTCTGACCGGCTCCACCCTTAAAGCTCACCACGCTGTTGAACCTGAGACACAGACACACAAAACCTCATCCAGAGACACACACAGAGACTGAACACATGGCACCTCACACACACTCTTTGCTCTGTGTGACTGGCTGAGATGCCAATGAAGCGTGTGGCGGGAGCAGAGCAGCTGGATGAACGGCTCAGACTCACCGGGACTCTGGGTTGTGTTTGAGTCCCAGTCTGGTCCAGGCCTCCTCCGGGGTCAGCTGTGGACTCTCCTCCACATCCAGCTCATGACTGCAGACACAGTGTAAAACAACCAGCATCAATGTGTTGGTGCATCAGTTCCAAACATCAGTTATCAGCCTCTTTGATGATAAGTATCAACCTTACAATCAACACACGTACGGCAGAAACTCACCTGCGTTTGACTTTAGCACATCCTCCTCCTGGAGGTGTGTCATCATCATCATCATCATCATCATCATCGTGTTCTCTATTTGACATGTTATTTGTTGAGCTGTACTGTCTGTTAGAGCTGCCAGCTGCATGCTGGGAATCTGAGTCAAAGCATACAAGATATTTAAAACAAACTCCAAACACATGTTAAATTAATCAGAATGATTCCAAAACTAATGTGTGATATGAATACATTCACCAAATGTAAATAACAAGGTTAATGAAGATGGCCGGGCTCCACGGAGCACGGTAGTTACTCAGCTGTTCCGTGGGGGGGGGCCTGACTGATCTGTTCCACAGACACTGATAAAACACTTTGTTTCAGGGAGAGTCAAAGACCTGATCCTGATTCAGTTTCACCCTCAGAGTCAGTGGTTATCCCTTCATTATCACATCAGACCACAACCCTCCTTAATCTCAGCCTCATTTTGTTCTCAACCACACAGCTGTGAAGGTTCATGATTGCATCTTGCAGATTGTGATGCTGTCGTGGTGACAAAAAACACACATTTATCACCTGTTTGTCTGTTTGTGTTCTGCTGGGAGGGGGCAGCAGGTCTTTTGCGGTCGTCTCCACCATCGGAGGGGTGGTCGGAGCCACAGAGCTCCGCCTCTTCCTGCTCTCTGACATCAGCCCCTCCCTCACACAGCCTGTGAGTCTCTGGGTCAGTCACACAGCTGCCTCCTGACTCTAACGTGCACTTCTGTCCAAACAGAGCATGAAGAGCCTTCTCCCCTTCACTGTGTTGGCTCTCAGCTGCAGTGTGTCTGTCCTCCACTGCTGCTCCTCCACCAGTGTCCCCAGTACACACAGACTGGTCAGCAGTCCAGCCCTGTGCAGCCCAGTATGAATACTGCTCCCAGTAGTGGTAGTAGGTATCTGCAGCATGTGTGTCCCACAGAGCCTTTGTTTCAGAGTTGTCCCAGGGAGCGTCCACTGCTCCTGGATGTTTCTCCAGCCAGCTGCTCCACAGCAGAGCTTCACCCTGCTGAGCTGCAGGTGGAGAAAGAGGGGGGAGCAACATTTATCCAAGCTGTTCAGTCGCATCTACAACCACCTGGTATCATGTTACAATACAGAACACAACTGAGGGCACCCCGTTAGGTTCTAATGATGTATCAATAAACCATACACTCTATCTAAACCTGGTCGTAGACACCGGAGCTATAAAATGACATCAATACTGAAGAGTAACCTTCATTCTCTCTAATGACCATCAGGGGGCGACTCCACTGGTTGTTAAAGAAGTCAGATTGTATTGAAGTCTATGGGAAAATGTCCCTACTTCTCCCCTGATTTATTAGCTCAGTAAACGTTTTTCTAATGAGTTTATGGTCTCAGTCTCTAGTTTCAAGTCCTTAATACAACATGATGTTCATTTTTTAAATGATCTTCTTACCCCAGTAGTTTTCCCAGCCAGCATCCTGGATCCCTGCTGTTCCTCCCTCTAGTGGATCACTCACTTCCTTCTCTTCAGCTGGGTCATAAATCACAGTGCAGTGTCAAACAACTACAACAACACAATAACAACAGACAGAGGTGATTTTATTGATGCTCCTGGTTAGTCTTTGGCAGGAAAAGGCTCAGGCTGGCCCTGATCCAATCAGATCAGGCCTTCACCGAATGGACAGGAGCATGATCACTACTGAGTAACTACCTGGCTACAAGGAATCTGCTACAGCAACCTGTTCGGCCCCAGTTGACCTGCTCTATGTGAATAATGAATACCTTTGTGGTCCACTTGCAGCTTCTCCTCCTCTTCCTCCTCTTCATCTGGTTCTGCCCAGTCCGTGTCAGGCTTCCTGTTTGACTTCCTCCGCTGTCACATGACCAAAAACATCAACATGTCAGTTGGATTGATAGTTTCATAAGGGAAGTTAATCGTCATCACACCAGAGAGACTTACTGCTCTCCTCCGGTCAGACGAGCTGATGAAGGCCAGAGGCAGACCCATGCTGGCCATCAGCTGAGCCTCTTCATCCAACACCTCATCGGCCTCCTCTTCTTCATCCTCCTCATCATCATCTGACTCGGTGAGTTGAGAGAAAAACATATTTCAAAAAGAACCATTAGCTTGCTTTGATTTCAGCCTCCCTCTAATGTTAGTCCTGGGGAGATGAGGTAACACACCTTGGACTACGGTGTCTTCCAGGTCAAAGGTCAGCAGTCTGTTATCAGCGCGATACAGCTCCCGATCCCTGGACAGAGGAAGACAACACAGACAGATGAAGATGAAGAGCAACGACTCCACAGCTTCCCCTGTACTGAGCCCTGCACTGGTAACTTTGAAACACATCCATGTCAGAGTGACGCTGGACACCAGAGAGACTCACTGCACGAAGGCTCTGGAGCAGAGACAGTGAATCCTCTCCTCCTCCTCCTCCTCCTCCTCCTCCTCCTCGGACGCGGGTCTCCTGCTGAAGAACAGGTCCGCCACCACCGTCACCCAGCTCCTCTCCAGCATCATCGTCACCGTCAGCTTCCTCTGCACAGCCACACCGGCCGCCCCCGCCTATGTCAGGACCAGCATGGACGCGCTTCAACGCCACACTCGCGTCCGTATCTGAGACGATGACGACAGTTCCGGTTATGTCGTTTCAGAATAACGGCGTGGTTGTTTTTGATAATGGAAAAGGAGATGCAGCACACACTGAACGGTTCTTTCAAAAATGCTGCTTCGCTAATGCTGAAAATGGAATTGGCCCACCGGCCTTTAAACATCCATAGCAATTGGAAACATGCGTCTTAAATAATAATAATGACCATTATTATTAGTAGTATTAGTATTTATATAGAAAATATCAGTTTCTGATTGAATTTAATTTGGTTAATTTTACACTAATTTATTTTACATTAACCATCCTATATTTCATATTACTCCTATCGCTGCGTCATTTTTTGTATTTCTAAAAAAAAAAAAAAAAAAAAAAATATTGGCATATTCCCATATTGTTTGCCATCCACCCTGAGCATTCTTGGACTTTCATATCCCGCAGAGGGCCTCATTTCTGTTATTGAAAAGAGCGTTTTCTGTTTTGTGCTTTTATTTTGAAGGCAAAAGACGCCCCGTGGTCGGAAGTCTTCATTTCCAACTTTTGTTGCTGGTGAGCGGAACTCGTTTACGGTTATCGTGGTTTCCAGGGACACTGAAACACCCTGACACCGGCCTGTGTCACTTTCAAAGTGCTCCGGGGTCAGGACCACCGCAGTTAGCTAGCAGATACTAATGTGTTGCTGGTTGACACCGAATGTGCAGGGTTGTGTCTTAATGGCTCAGTTCACGAGGACCGTCTGAGGTACCGTCTTCTGTGCTTGGTGACGTTTACTCCGACGCCGCTGTCGCCTCCTCATTGGTCGCTCAGTTTTGCTGCGCCCCTCTGTCGTTAGTGTTGGTTGTGTCTTCGCGGTAACGCAGCTGTCAGTGCAGTAAACAGGTCAGGAGTGTCGTGACTCGTTAGTGACTAAATCGCTCTTGTTATTGACAAGACGATCGAATGTACCTTTGTTAACCCCAGCACGGACATATGTTATACTTAAATTAAATGTAGTGTAGCAGGAAAACGTGTCCGCGTCCATGCATGAATTGAGTGACTGTACTGAGTGTTTTTTCTCTCCTGTAGCCCTGTACAGCTGCAGGTGCCCTCCATGCAGTGTGATCCTTCCCCCTGAGGCTGTCTGCCCCACTGACCCAGAGCAGGATGTCAGACAGTGGGAACCAGTCCTGTCTGATGGGAGCAGAGGACACCGTCTCCTTCCTGGTACAAACCCCGTCCTTTTAGTACTCACACTGTAAAGACACCAGACTATGTTCATGCAGAGGTTTGGTTTTAATTGCGATCTTTGACCTTTGTGACTTAAGTTTCATGATGAGGTGGCTCCAGCTCAGTTGTTACAATGGCTTGATCATTGATTACAGCATCGTTGGTGTTTGAGAAAGACACTGACCCTCAAACTGGTCATCATGTGTCACACAGAAGACAATCATCCACCAAATGAATGTAATTTCATCAGTAGTAACTACTGCGTTAGATGGGCAAACTGGTCTTATTGTGTAATGCTTGGTTTTGAGCAATGCCCTGAAATGTATTTTCATGTGTCCACCTCCTGTGAACCTTACCTCCACTACAACTGTCATTTGTGCTGCTCAAGTAATTAAAAAAAGAAATGTGACCAAGATGAATCCACACAGCTGAACCAAAACTGTCAAACAGCTTCCAGCTCTACACAAACCAACCAAATCATTAGACATGAAAGTGACCTACTGAACTACGTTTCTCAGCATCATCATGCAGTAGCTGTTTCATGTCTGTGTCTGTGGTGGTGATTTAAAGTACTGTGTGTCTGTCTGGGTCCACAGATGTGTGTGTTTCATGCATGGGAGGAGTGGGCAGGGCTTGGTCGACTGGAAGACTACCTGAGTGTTTTAGAGTACCTGCTGTGGGTCTTCACCCCTCTGGCCATCGTCTTCATCCTGCCCTTCCTCATTGTCATTCTCCTTTACCTGAGTATACTCTTCCTTCATGTCTATAAGGTACACACACACACACACTCTGCTCTGCATGAACAGTGAAGTTTGCCACAGTTTACACATGCTCTGAAATCATTTGACCATCCACTATTTTTAGTCATGAATAATAACAGTTGCTGCAGTAACATGATGCTTGTATACTGCTCACTTTTCATATTGGCATAATGTAACTTGCACAGTGACAGTCAGTCAAACAGTCAGCAGGGCAGATTTGAACTGAACCCTCAAACTAAAACCCGATTCAGTGTTGATTCAGGTGATCACAGGCTGGAGCCTCTGTTCAGCAGCACAATTCAAACTGCCTTTACTGTTAATCAAAGTCTCAAGCAGGAAAAGAAATTCAAAACATGATGACGGCAGATAAACTACATTCATCACATGTATCATTGTTAATAAAGGAGGCAGAGGAAGAACTAAACGTCCAACACACCGAGCAGAGAGAGAGAGAGGAGAGAAGGAGAGAGAGAGAGGTCACTGCTAACTGCTAAATAAACTAGCAGATCTGAATAACATGCAAACAACAGAAACACCAGAAACAGGGAATTACCCTGAGAAAATACGATTACTGCAACACAGCAGTAAAAGTTTCTGATTTCCTTTACAGAAATTGTTGAGTTTATATTAATCATTGTCTGTCTATAAAAGTGGACATAGACTCTGTAAACTGAAGCCAATGCTGAAGAGCCTTAAACCTTCATTCTCTCTACTGACCATCAGGGGGCGACTCCACTGGTTGTTAAAGAAGTCAGATTGTATTGAAGTCTATGGGAAAATGTCCCTACTTCTCCCTTGATTTATTAGCTCAGTAAATGTTTTCCTAATGAGTTTATGGTCTCAGTCTCTAGTTTCAAGTCTTCAATACAACATTATGTAAATTTTTTTAAATGATGGTCCATTTAGAGGAAAATAGACCAGAAAGCAGGGGATGTAGGGGGCGTGGCTACTGTGTGACTGACAGACTGCTTACTACTTACTACAGACAGCGACCGGCCTGACGATCAGGATAGAGAACAGAGCAGGTCAGATCCTCCACTTCTTCTGGTTTCAAAAAACCAAGATGGCTGATGGACAAATTACAAGACAGTTCACAAACCAATGGGTAATGTTACAGTGGGTTGACACATAATACAGTAACTTAAACACGACAAATGGGAGAGTCTCGTAACAAGCCTTCACGCTAAAATACAGCAGTGACCAGTCAGATCAAAATGAGGGAGTTAGACATAAAAACCTGTTTCCTGCTGGGGCTGAATTATGCGGCCTTTTGAGTAAATACAATAATTAATACCATAGGTTGAAAAGTCTTGTAGCTGTAAACCTCCTCTCACTATGTAACAGAAACGTTTTGCCCCAAATTATTCTGAAAGAGCAATGACGAATAGGGTGACATCATCACTGAGCTCGTATCACTTAGTCAGTCATGGACACTCGTGGCTCTGGCTCTGGCCCAAACACAGAGTTCATCATGAAATCAGCTCAGGTTGATGAATAGGTCCACATGTTTTCAGTGATTTATCGCATCAACATTTGTTAGCAGTGAGTATAAAAGAGGTCAGGACACAGAAATACAAAGTGCCGTCATAAGTCATAAACTAGCCAAGACCTGGCATAAATGATAATCAGCTTAAAGATAGGCCATGGATTTAATATTAGAAGTCTGATGTTTGTCTATGTGTATATGTATTTGGATATACAGTAAGACAATAATAGTCACAAGTCACTCCAAATCTCATGGTTCCTGATTTTTTTTCCCTCTTGACAGAGGAAGAATCAGCTGAGGGAAGCTTACAGCAACAACCTGTGGGATGGAGCTAGGAAGACTCTGGCTACTCTGTGGGATGGACATGGAGCTATATGGCACGGTAAGATACTGTCCATTCAGATAATATTTATGTCACCATGAAGGAAAAGACAAATGAGAATGATTCTGAAGAGAAAATATTGTGCGTAGAGGTCAGGAATGACCTCAGGGTATTTTATCACTATGATCAATCCTCTGATAGTCTGAAATATCTATACATGGATGTACTGATTACATCTATACATCGATATAGGTCTACCATAAATGCCAACACTGGTGTGACTCTACACGGGCAGGGCCCTATATCTGTCAGGAGGGGGCACTATAGCTATACGTTTGGTAACTTTCACAGCATTTTACAGCTGCCAAACCCAGAGCTGGGTTGGAGAACACTATGTGCTAGTGGAAATATCCTGCTCAGGGGACCGGCATACGCTGTCAGCAGCAAGAATCAATCTGAAATATCACAGGGAGCTGATGATGAGATGAAGGGAGGCGAGGACTGGAGTGATGTGATTGTACCTGTTTGATTCAGTAATGACATTTTGTTCTCACTGGAGACAGAATAAAGTGCTGAGAAAAGATAAATGCATGTTGAACGTCCTGTGAGTCAGTGATTGATAGAAAGGGTCAGATTTTAGAAAGGATTCTGAGTTGGTAGAAACGAGGCTGAACCACATGTTTGACTCCATTATCAAAGCTGAGGTTAGCCTCAAATATTATATGTTTTCCTCATGTACTCTGACCTCTGACCTGTGCACCAGGCTATGAGATCCATGGGATGGAGAAGATCCCTGACAAGGGACCAGCACTGATCGTTTACTATCATGGGGCCATTCCCATCGACTACTACTACTTCTTGGCCAATGTCATCATCCAGAAGGGACGGACCTGCCACTCTGTAGCTGACCACTTCCTCTTCAAGATCCCAGGTGCTCCCTCTGTTTCATAGACACACAGGGACACACTATCAGTCTCTATTTGTACTGCTGACCTCATTATGTATGTTTTACTTTCATTTTCATTTTTTTTCAGCTTCCTTCGCACAGATCAGGGCTTCACTAAAATCCTCATCACCAGTGTTTAGACAGAGACATAATGTTTTTATATTAGGGCTGCGAGATATATGGAATATACCTAATGTATTGCAGCTTGTGGCATGAAGTTCTCTCTATCCCGTGGCTGTCACCCTCTCACAGACACACTTCCCCGCCCATCCAAGCACTAAAGTGAGTTTATCTGTGTTTTGAAACAGTAACCAAAGACAGTCAAAAAATATACATTATCTATTTCTTTCTTGTTTGTGTTTAGACATTGAGACTACAGACAGGCGAAAGGTGTCTGTTATATAAAATGTTGCTGGTATAGTATCAGTATGACTATTAAGAAATGTTCCTCTGTCTATTTTGGCTGAGAACAGCTCACTACAAGTGAAAAATATTTGATGTGAAGCATGACGGGAGCATCAAAGGGTTAAATCGCACATTTATGAGGAGATTTCAAAAAGATCGACTCCACATGACATCACTTCCACTCTTTCAGCTCTTTCACAATTGGCATCAAATTTTGTACTGAACCTCAGTGTGTAAAGATACATCAGGCACAGATCCTCAGTATGAGGGAGATTTGTGTGGTTGTTGTTCCATCATGACTGATACTAATTCTGATAATAACTTCTGATTAGGAGAGTGCCAAGTTTCATCTTTGTGCTTGTCTATGCCTCCACTGAAAATCTCACTTTGTCAGTGTACGCTGCATCACTACTTTTATCACATAACACAACACAAAAATACAAGACTAGAGTCAGTCACACAGTCAGTCAGGGACATTCCAGGTTATGGGTCTGACCCCTCTGTTTTGTTTTGTCTTTCTTGTAGCTCTAAATATACACAATGTACATAGGGTCCAGACACGTTCTCCAGCCAAATGACCTCACCCATGTCCACAAACATTGTCACGTATCAACTCCTTACAGATGAGAGCAATGATCCCACTAGAGTTCATCTAGAACCCAACAGGGCTCCATGTTTAGGGACGTGATGGAGCACAGTAGCCATGCCCCCAAGCCCAAGTCCAGTTACTGCAAAACTTTTCCAGTATTATCCAATACCCAGTAGTTTCCTATCATTTTAACAGCAGAGTAATAATACAGGTTCTACCACCAAACCACATATCCTTACAGGGTCTAATGGGGCTGGAGCCAATTCCCCTGGCATTGGGCGAGGGTGGGCTACACCCTGGGCAAGTCTCCAGTCTATTACAGGGCTGATATACAGACACCAACAATGATACACACTTACATTCACACCCACAAGGAACCCACACAGAAGGGCCCCATGCCCGGGGTTCAAACCCAGAACCTTCTTGCTGTGAGGTGGCAATGTTAACCACAGCCAACACCATAATGCCCCATATAGCCATCAGTTTTACTTCTTCTCCTTCTCTTATTTCTTTATTTCCCTCCTCCTCTGCCCCCTTTTTTTTTTTGTGTCCTCCCTGTCTAATCCCGTCCTGTTCCTCCAGGGTTCAAGTTGCTTCTGGAAGTGTTCAGTGTGATCCACGGTCCTCAGGAAGAGTGTGTGCGGGCTCTGAGGAACGGTCACCTGCTGGGCATCTCTCCAGGAGGAGTGAGGGAGGCTCTGCTCAGTGATGAGACCTACCCCCTGCTCTGGGGCAAACGTAAAGGCTTCGCTCAGGTCGCCATCGACTCTCAAGTGGTGAGTGGTCATTCCTGAAATCTGTCTCTGAATGGGAGCTCATTTATTTTCACAGTTCATTACTACAGGAGCCTTTTGCTGCCACTGTAGAAATAAAATCAGTATTACATCATAACATGAAAAGTTTATTGTTTTGACATTGTTTTTCACATTATAACAATATATTTTACATTAACTTATGTTATCAGGCAGGTGCACAGCTAGACCACAGGTGCTTTGTTCTTATTTTATATTTAGAAACTGTTAGTTTCTAGTTGTTGAGGATGTTCATGGTTCAGTGAAGACTGATACAACACAGCACAGTCTGTCCCCTGCTGTGAACATTTCATTTCTATTGTACAATGTTATTTTCAAACAAAGGCAGTGCATCTTTCAGTGATGATGATGATGATGTTAACTGAACAGGTGTGGCATCTTCCTCACACCCTCCTCCTCCTCTCTGACCCTCTGCTCTCTCTCTCTCTCTTCCAGCCAGTCATTCCAATGTTTACTCAGAATGTGCGGGAAGGCTTCAGGTCTCTGGGAACCCTCAGTAAGTTTAGCACAGTTCTTAGTGTGTGTTCATGCTAATGAGGTTTATCAGACCTGATCCTGGTCCTGACTCAGGTTGATGTCAGTCTGATCATCTCTCTCCACCCTCCCCTCCCCTCAGGGTTTTTCCGTTGGGTGTATGAGAGGTTCCGTCTTCCTGTGGCTCCAGTTTATGGTGGATTTCCTGTGAAGTTCAGGACCTTCCTCGGTGACCCCATCCCCTACGACCCCAACATAGATGCTACACAGCTGGCAGAGAGAGTGAGTCCTCTTCTCTTCTCTTCTCTTCTCTTCTCTTTTGCTGACTGACACAAACACACCTCAGGTTGTGATTAGAGGTTCAGCCTCTTCAGCCGTCCCACAGCTGCAGCTCAGTCAGAGATAACAGGAACTGTCCTTCCATTACTGCAGTCTGTCACCATCAGCTGTAACACTGTGAACTCATGAGTGTGATCCTGTGGACTGGATCAGGACCTGGTTTTTGGTTTTACCAGAGTCTTTGTCTCCAGGTGCAGCAGGCAGTCCGGTCTCTGATAGACCAGCACCAGCAGATCCCGGGGAACATCCTGAGAGCCTTGCTGGAGAGATTCCACACTAAACACAAAGAGCGTTAACATCAGTAGGACGACCACAGACAAACTGTCCAGTGTGATGTCACCAGTGATGCGTCAGCTCGGCCCAGGTGGCTACAGCGCGCACAGGTTTGGTGTCAGGTGCTGGTCCAGACTCCACCGGCTGCAGCTGAGCCTCCCTCTGCGTACCTGATGTTTGTGTTGCACGTTTCTAATGTGTATTTTTGTATGCATGGACTTTCTTTTTCCTAAGATGCATCTGTTTAAAGTTAGACTTCTTAAAAAAGAGATTCTTCTTTTCTTAGCAACACTATATCTGTGTCCCAAGTCTGGAGCTGCATCCTTGACCAAACAGAAATGAGACAGTCTGGTCTACTGAGGATTTACACAGTGTCACCAGCTTTTCCCACCCTTACTGCTGCGTCACAAAGCTCGGCTCCTGTTGCCTAGCAACTTTGATATCACTTTTTTTGAAAACTTGAGCTTTTCAAGCCTTCGGTTTAAATAGTTGTACTGTTAGCAGTTTCCCAGGAAAAGAGGACACATGTGAAGGAACCTTTGAAATCCGACTGTGATGTCGGTCTTTAAATGCAGCCTCTGAAGGATTTGGCCCCTGAACTGAGACATAGCTTATATCAGAGTTCTGGTGATGTTAGGCATAGGGAGGTCACGTGACACCAGGTAAAAAACCCTGGAGTTACTGATCCCATCATCACGTGGGCTGAATGTCTGTGGAGTTGTCTCCTCTTTATTTTATCAGCTTCTCTTTTTTCAAATCTGAATCTTTTCCTTTTCATTTTGACACCAAATCCTCTCGTCACATGATCTGACGCCACCACTCTGTCATGTGACTGCACAGCCGACACTGTCAGGTTATAGCTGGCAGTGTAAACTAGTATTTTACAAATGACAGGTTTTTATTTAAGGAAGGTGGGCGGGGCCACTAAGATGATGACGATGGTGATGCTCAGTCAACGCATTGGTTCATTGTCTGAACTGCAGTGACTGTGCAGACAGTTACTTTCAGTGATGAAGTGTAACAGCACTTTGAGCAGACAGACACACACTAATGATCACACTGCAGAGTCAGTCCACACCTGGACCTGGTGCCAGGCTTGACTGAGCTCAGGTCAGTGTGTGATAACATTGTTGTAGATGAGATTAACTTGTGTGCGAGTCCAACACCTGCAACAGAGAACAGCTCTTTTTTTATCCTCCAGTGTTTCTAACATTTTGACGTTTTCCTGACACTTTTTTCATGTGTCTCACTTGTCGTCAGACTTCCTGGAAAGAATCTGTTCATGTCGAGACCTGATCATCAGACCCTGAGGCACAGAGACAGATGGTTCTCTGGCAGGTTTGGTGTCCTGAGCAGCTTTTTACAAAATATATGATATAGTTTTATTTAGTGTGATATTTTCTGTACATAAACACAGAGGTCCTGAAGTCAAATCTACACACGTGACCCAGGTCTGACTGTCTGGTATTATTTGAAATTATAGGTATATTGTAAGATTTTTCTATTCTAATGACTGATTGATAACTGATCTGATAAATTCAAGGACTGTTTTCAATTCTGCTGAAATGGTTTATCAAACTTTTTTTTTTTCCCTGTCAGTGAACCGTCCTCTGAGTGATGTGATGTGTAGATGTTGTGTTACTGTTGGGAGCAGAGAGCAGCTGGTTCTGAAGCCACTGACCAACACCACACAAGGCAACGGTGATTGAAGTGACTGTGAGATGTGCTGCTTTGTATCTTTGTAAACTGAAGAGTGATTTGAATATGACACTGTTGTCTGACATTTTACAGATTGAAATTAATTATTGACAGAGTCAATTGATCAATCAATATTGAAGGTAATAGTTCGTTGTTGTCACCCTGAAAAATGGACAGGGGCCTTTCATTAGTGACAAACTGAGAGCAGAGTGAAAGACAAACACAAAGATATGAGATGAAAGATGTCAGACAGCTGAAACACTGGGATCCGGTTCAGACCCCCCACTCCCTGGCCCCAACCCCCAACCCCCCACCCTCCCTCAAACATGACACTTTATTATCCAACCCTGATTATTTTTTCAGTCAGCTACAGATGTAGCTGTTGCTACATGCAGATGTTTTAACCTGATATTCATAAATCTTCACCACTAAAACATTTATAACACAACTGTCACAGCACAGAGGAGGCAGAGTTAATGTGACCTGCTGTAGGAAGTGTGTGTGTGAGAGAGAGTGTGAGTGTGTGCGTGACTGCGTAACCAGCAGTGTCACAAAACTTGTGTACTTCTCATTGTAATTATTTATCATCATCACTACAAAATTCTGTGTGTGTGCGTGCGTGTGTGTGTGCGCGTGCGTGTGTTCATATTAATGATGATGTAATCTGATCATTCACCATCAGTGCTGGAAACTAAACGTGTCATGTACAGTTGAACTTTTCGTTGTGTGTGATAATATGTGTAAATATATTTGCATGTATGAGTAAATATTGTGACCCATCAGATGGTTTTGCACACGTCATCTTCACAGTATCATCACTGCCAACTGTTTTAAAGAAAAGGCCTTTGTGCGTGTGTTGGACTGAAGTTTAACTTGACTTCTGTGAACTTGTTGCCTTTTTCCATATTTGTGTTGTTAGTTTATGTTGAGATGATCTAATATGTTTTTTTAAATTATGCCGATATAATATAAATGTTGCACTTTCAAATATTGAGATCCAGTTCAAACTGTTAATAAATCTATTTTAATAAGATGTGTCATATGTGTCAGCTTGACAAGTTCTGTGGTAAATGGGTACAGAGCAGAGTTTTACTGCAGATACATCCTGAAGTTGGTGTGTTGAAGCAGGAAAAATGGTCAAGTGTGAGGATGTGAGGGACTTTGACTTTGACCAAACTGTGATGAGACGACTGAGTCAGAGCTTCTCCAACACTGCAGCTCTGTGGGATGTTCCTGGGCTGCAGTGGTCAGGACCTACCAGAAGTGGTCCAAGGAGGGAAAACCACTGGACCACAGGGGTCAAGGGTCAGTGATGGTGGGTCTGATCCAACACACCTGGACAAATCTGATCGATGGAGGCCTAGAATCGTATTGTATATGATACGATGTATATGATGCTGACTTTTTCCCTTTGCTCCTGTCGTAATTACTTCAACCACTAGATGTCACTTAACAACAAAAACAATGGGTCATAGTAACCTGCTGACAGATGACCTGAGGGCTCTTTTACTACAGGACTCATCTTAATGGACTCTGTAAAGGATGCAGACCTAAGGTGGTGAATCATGTTCATGTTTTGTGTAAACGAAAATCTTAATGCATTGTTAAACCCATCTAGGGAGGAGAGTGCATCACTGCAAGGTCACATATATCAACCCCGACATCCATCTGCCCACATCACAGACTGTTCCACTCATCAGAGATAAATACATAAATATTTATGTCAACAATATCAACAATGATAATAATGGCAAATGAATAAAAAAAAATTTGGATGATAATGAAGAAGAAAATGCACTGATGTCCACCTAATATATTCTGGAGCAAGTGAAGAAATTTGAGACCAGGAAAATGACCACAGTGTACTTTATTAAATGAATTTTGGTAGTTTGTGTTGCATTAGATTCAAATAAAAATTTACAAAAATCCCATATATACAAAAAAGTCATTTTGATCATGTTCATCACTCTTGATTTATTTTTACAATAAAATGTACTTTTCCCCATTGAACTTTCATCACACAATGCAACTTACTGAAAAGACCAATTTTTTTTTGTCTTAAACGTTTGTATCTTTTTTAAATACACCACATACACCACATTTATCTTTTTTTTTTTCTCTGTAGCATATCGTCATAGTTACAGCCATCGCGGTGGCATCAGACCTCTAAAGACACCCTTCACAGTCAGAACTCAAAGAGAGAGGAATGTTCTTTTTTAACATGTACACTTTGCATACATTTATTTACAGATAAGCTTTTATGTTGATCGGTTCACGACCTGTGGTACTCCATGTTCAACCAACTCTCTACACACACATCTGTACAGGATGATTATACAAGTGTGACTGGACTCTTGTCATTATTCGCCTGCTGGTTACTGTGCTTGTACTGAGGCTGCTGCAGCACAGATCTGGTCCCCACCATGCAGACTGAAGACAGGCGGAGTCTCTGGTCAGGTAGGTCCAGATCTTTGCAGCAGAGCTCTGATCCATTACAGCTGGTGAACAGAGAGACGCTCACAAGACAAACAGTCTGCTCATGTGTCTGAGCGCTACAGAGGACTTAGAGACACAGCAACGTGACTGTGTGTGTTAGATATGTGAGAACTGTTGCTAACTCCAACTGCTGTCATCAAACCCAAAAATGTGACCTCTTCAAAAGTCATGTGATGGTTTTCTGTGTTCATCATGGTAAAAGAAGGCCATGTTGGCTCTCAGTAAAGACTCCTTCTCCTGGATCTCACTCTTCTCTGTGGGGAAACACATCAGACTTCCTTGTGAACCTGAAAAGGTTTGGAACTACTTAATGAAGGTCTTAAACACAGTCCTGTGTATGACTGTAACAATATTAGATCCATGCACCATCTATAACACCTGACTGTGGGCGAGGGCAGGGTTCACCCTGGACAGGTTGCCAGTCCATCAAAGACATATAAAGACAAGCAACCATTCACACCTATGGTCAATATATCTATAGTGTCTATAGTCGCCAACTGACCTGCATGTCTTTGGACTGTGGGAGGAAGCTGAGAACCTGGAGAGAACCAGCACAGGAACATGCAAAGTCCATACTCCAGGCCCCAGGCCCAGGATTTGAACCCAGGACCTTCTTGCTTGTGCGCTAACCGCCCCACAGTATTATATACACGTTTATTATACTGGATGGTGTGTTGTTCAGTTTTGTTGCTTTAAATCCCTGCAGTGACAATCGCAACCAGTTAAGACCTCTGTGAACTTGCCCTGACAGCAAGACGAAGATGAGCAGCAGAAACAAGCTGAGGCAGAAAAGGTTTTTCTCCAGCAGGAACACATTGTGTTCCTTCACACTGCTTCTTTCTTTATTGTCACACGTGACACTTTGAGTTACCGTGAAGCAGAATCAGCTGTTTCCTGCAGTTACGGGTTCTGTAGGATGGAGGACTGAGGTCTGTGCAACCTCTCTGTCATGACCACGCAGTCTTAGTACAAGCACAGTAACTTCTGTTGACACGTTATGCTATTGAATAGTGTAAGAGGAACACACACACGCACGCACGCACGCACACACACACACACACACACACACACACACACACACACACACACACATACACACACACACTGGGCTAACCAGAAAACAAAGCTGTGCTCTTAGTACAGCCTCAAACAAAGTACGGGTGATGAGGTTGAAATAAAGACAAAAATAGAAATCTATTCTCTTTAAGGCAAACAAAACATAGAAAGCAGCTTATAAGAGTTATGACCAGAGTGAGGGAAGGAGTCTATTGATGTGTGTCCAGTTTATGATACACTTCCTACAGTGAGCAGGATACCCACCACCACGTCTGGAGAACTTGAGCACCTGTTGAACATTAACGGAGGGTTCCTGTTTTAGTAACAGCACCTCATTAGACAAATCAGGAAGTGAAGGCAGACCACAGCCTCCTGCTGCAACGCTTCCCTCCAATAACCTTCAGTTTACTGACCAAATGATTCATCTAGGGGCCAGTTGCATTAAAACGGTGCAGTCCTGCCATTTTAGTTTTGGCAGTAATTGTAATTCATCATTATGCACAGAGCATAATGATGAATTACAATTACTGCCAAAACTAAAATATATGAATGATTTAAGCCCATTTAATAAGAAGAAAATAATTTGGCACCTTGTCTGCAAAGCTGAAAATGATGGGTCCCTGTCTCAGTCAGTTTCGTTATCATTGTCTTAGTGTTGTATAGTGAATATGATTGAGTTTCATGTTGTGAATTCAGTTGAGTTGGTGTAAAGCGCAGCCTCCTACAGGAGGAAATCTATTGCCGATGAAAGGGTGGAGGGTATTCTGTCCGTGAAACAAACTGAGGTAGCTTTATGTTCAGTATACATCATATATTTAAGTGTGTATGTTGACGAGATGGTGATGAGTTAACAAAGGCTACACTGGATTGATAGGGAGACACTGCAAATAAACATATTACATTAATGCTCTGATGTCCCTCTGAAATAACATAAGGCTGCATTTACACAGAGAGAGGACGCCTGCTCCTCAGCATAAGCATTCACTGACTTTCTGCCAGATTTGAAGAGATGAGCTCGACCCAGCTGGGACCTCTGCTGGTGAATTAGGTCAATAACAGGGTAAGATCTGCAGAAAGGTCCAGTGTCTGCCTGGTGTGACACCTCAGACCCTGGTGCTTTCATGCAAAACAATTCAGAATATGGATGAATAGATTTGTGGGTGTGGACTTGCAGTGATGACCCTAAAGGTAGAGATGAATGTGCTGTTTAAATGCAGCCTTGTACAGTGTGTGCCATCCTTTGAGTCTAACAGTATTGTGCCATCCTGAAACCTGTGCTTTTTCTATTGGACAGTTCAACAAAACAAAACAAACTAAAAAAAAACCCTGGTGTCTACATGAACCTGCAGGTCGACCTCCAACAGAGAGTCAGTGGAGTTCATCTTTAAGGAAACCTACAGCTCAAACTCAGGTTAAAGGCCAGAAAATTATTTCAAAAGATCTGTGGTTAAAGCAGCTAAAAGTGTTTCTCTACAAACTCCTCAGTACAGTAACACACTACACATACACACACTGATGAGAACACACACTCACACGCAAAGTTGTGTGGTGGCAACAAGGCAAACAAATAAGCCTAAATGTGTATGTGTTAAAGTCATGTGACATAGTAACTGTTTCATGAGCCACAAGCGAAACTGAAACAGTAAGACACTTGAACTTATGATAAAAACAACTGATCACTGTAAACAAATAAAAACCTAGACAGACTTAAAGGACCATCCCACAGAGTTTAGCTTTAACTACACATTATATCTACATTATAGTTTTGCAACTGTTTTCCAAGGCAGGCTGCACCATGTTAGATATTTGGATGAGCCTTAAAACCAGCTGTCAGTACTTCTGGAACTTTGTGATGTCACAACCCACCTGGACCCACCATCCAACCATGCAGGATTTGGTTTCTTTCAGTGTTTTACCTGAAATGCTGGTATATCTGTTTGATTCTCATTGGATCACAGAGAAAACAGTCAGCCAATCAGAAGAGAGGCTCAGAACCTGTTCTCATTGGCTGATGGTCCTGTTGTTACTAGAGCTCCAGAGCTCTGCCTGAGAGAGGAGATGTAAAACTACACTGAGATGGTTTTTGGTTCTTAAAACCACAAATATATCTTCTTATGGAGATCACCTCTTCAACTTGTGTAAAGTGGTCCTTTAGGAGCAGATGGATCTGAAGTCTGCTCTGCATTACCTAGAAAATAATCAATATAGAAGATGCTGTCTTGAATTGCAGCTGTGGGAACACAGTAGAAAAAGCACATCCAAATTTCTGACACACCATCGCCTTGTTTTCTGTGATGAAAAGTCACTGTGACAGTAATAAAGCACTCGTATGGTCCGTAAGTCTGTCTCTGCTCATGAGCACAAAAATATGTCCAAATCATTCAAGATACTCCAGTGTTACATTTTTGACTTGCCACCATCAACAAAACACAATTATTATAAAAACTATAGGTCGTTAAAATTTCTATTTAATGAGAGAACCACAGCTGGATTAACAGCTGGATTACTCCAGTTTCTATCAGGGCACTGGGTCATGGGAACTCATCCCCCTGGTTATCTCTGTGGTCTTGATATAACGGGCTACTCAAGAATGGTTTTCAATTGCCTGTTTAGTGGTTTAGTGCTGTATATGTGCAACCAAAATCCAAAAATGATGAACTGACCAAAGTCATCAGCAAACAGAGCTGATAGTTCACACAGAGAGTGACGAGGTCAGAAGAGCTCAGTACGCCGGGGGCTGGTTTGTTGAAGTCGGATGAAGGTCTACAGTCTCATGCCATGATTATCCCATTGACTTGTTTTGTGCTTTTCTCTCCTCTTCCTCATCCTTAGAAAAAGAAAACAACATTGCACTTGTGACGTAACAAAACACAAACGACAACCTGGGACTTTCTTCTGTGTAGATAATTAACATTTTAAAACATACGCTGTTACCATCTAAAGGACGTAGCCTCTGCGACATAAGTCAATCAGGTGGATTTGACTGTCAGCTCATGATATCATTGCCTCTGGCTTCCCAGCATTCCCTGAAGACAAGTTGTCTGGGTTGGGGGTGTGGTGTAGATGTAGCCTCAGTGATTCACTGCAGATGTTTTTATATATGCACAAATGAAGGGCAGCCATGATACTGGTACTGTCAGTGGGGCCTGGTGGTCTCTTCCACCCGTCCAACACTTCAGAGCTAGATATCTCAACACTGTGGATATTCATGGAACAAAGAAATACTTTGGTGACCTCTGACCTCTGTTTTAACGTCACCAATCATTTAGAAATGTCCCAGGACTAATTCTGAACCATGATAAGATTTCTGGAAAACTCATGTCCAGACTGTCATGATGTTTGCTGTTGATTTGAATCCTGTCTGTCCACAAGATGAAGTTTAGTGGTGAAACCCTGAAGACCACCATCAAGGCATTTTCAGCACCTCTACTGATTATATGCCCTCAAACACCTCATGACACAAACTTGTCTCCAGGTGTTGCTGTCAATCACTCAAATGACCTTCTCTGTGATCTTCTCACAATGACAATTGTGAATTGTGCTGATTTCTCATATATATATATATATATATATATATATAGTCTGTTCCAACCAGCGACTGATGGTCATTCTCATTAACATCATTTCATTTCTAAAGGTAGACTCCATCTGGTCTTTGATTATAAAGCAGATCTAGGTTCTATATTAATCCTGTGAAGGTATCAAAGGTCTCAGTCCACAGAGAAACACTCACAGCCTGTTTTCAGTAAAATGAGCCTTAAAACCATCTGTCAGGACTTCTGGAACTTTGTGATGTCACAACAAAACAGTCACCCCCCACCTGAACCCACCATCCAACCTGCAGGATTTGGTTTCTCTGTTTTACCTGAAATGTACTATATTTCTATTGGATCATTCTGAAAACAGCCAGCCAATCAGAAGAGAGGCTCATATTCTCTTTTCTGATTGGCTGACTGTCCCGTTGTCACTAGAGCTCCAGAGAGAAGCCTGAGAGAGGAGATGTAAAACTATGCTCATATGGTTTTCTCTCTTCTGCCCTGTGTCCTGGTATTAATGTGTCCTTCCCCCTTCACCTACAGCCCTGACAATTAGTTGTTATCAGTCACAGTTACTGGACCACCATCTGTGGTGTGACAGTGCTGAATCAGGCTTTCACAGCCCACCAACAATCACTGTTGATGTTTCTCATTCAACATTCAGCAGCGCCATGCCGACCTGTGCTGTGTAGGTTGGTTCTGACATGGTTCAAAGGTGATGCCAAAGTGTTGAGGTGAGCCTTCACTGACTGATGATGCCGTACAACCCCACGTCCTCCAGAGCTGCTACACACACACACACACACACACACACACACACACACACAGTTTGCACAGCTATCTTTGTAGGGACATTACATTTCCATACATGTGCATTTATTGTGGACACGCTAACTTCTAACCTTAACCAGGACTAGATCATACCTGATCTACACCTTAACCAGGCCACATTAGGACCAGGTTTTGGTCCCCATGAGGACCACTGGTCCCAAAAAGGTCTGTGTTTATACTGGAAAAGGTCTCAAAGAGGTAACAAAAATGTATACACACACACACACACACACACACACACACACACACACATACGCACACACTAAACCACAAAAACAGAGTGACTTCAGTTCCCTCTGCATCACCTCTAAAGTAAAAAATGCTGCATGTTGTATCAGAGTACTGTACACCCTGGTGGTTGAGTGGTTTGGCTGAGACGGCTGTTTGACTGTGTTCTGTCTTCTTCTCGAGCCTTGACTCGTTTCCGCTTCCTACGTCATCCCCTCTTGTCATCGCCTCGGCTCTTTGCTCTGTTCCTCTCCCCTCCACAGGCGATGACAGATCAGTATCACTGCTCAGCCAGGTTCATGTGGCTCGACTGCAAATAGCTGAGCTGAGCTGCCAGGAAGATTTTTTTCTTGGCGTTGTGTGAGTTTGACTTCTTTCCTTATCAGAGAAAATCCACAAGCTTATGTCTGTCAGACTTTTACCCCTTCGCTCTTGCTCCCTGTCCTTCCTTCCAGCAAGATTTGGTTGACTTTATCCAAACAAAACACAATGACTGAGTATAGATGCTACTTTAACCACTGTCTTCATTTAGTTCAGCGTCTGTCTGACCAGTGGAGACCACAATTATCCAGGAAGAAGGACGTGTCAAGGCCAGAGAAGGACGTTTTGGAATACCCAGCCATCTCAAAGGTGTTCCACATCCTCAGAGGTTCGACATTTCTGAAGAACCTTTTTGGCACTAAGAGAACAGGAGTGAAGAGCATTATCATGTGCGTGTTGATGGAAGTGCGCAGCCAGTGGTGGCTGCTATGGGATCACACAATCAGAGCTTCCAAACAATGGGACGTCAAAACAGAAAGACAGATCTGTCAGTTTTCTACTGGTGAGCGAGGGATCATTTCCTGTCCTCATCTCATTAGAGGAATTTCTGTGTAATTCAGGAGTCCTTTGTGTTAGAGAGGAATATTGGAGGAGTTCAAACTCATCTGGACGGACGTGGACATGTTTATTTTGGCCCCTCCAAATGGTGCATCAGCCTCATGTAGGGTTTGAGGAAAGTGTCAAAACCACACAGGATTTCCCTGATGAGTGCAAGTAACAATAACAGTGAATACCCTACAAAGAACCCAGATACATCCGGCAACACCAGCTGAATCCTATCATCACCAACCCCAATGCTCCTGGGGGGGCACTGATGCTGAAGAATGGAAAAAAGGGAAGTGAGAGATGAAGAGTGATGTTGTTGGGAGTAACAAATTCTTATTGCCACAGTTCCTGTTGTTTCTATGATATCTGACCCCTGCGTGGGTTTTGAGAGGGTGGAACTATAAAGTGGTCTCATATTCCAACCGCTCCTGCACCAGAGCGTCATCTTTGTACTGCAGCCGTGGAGGAGTCAGGGAGCAGTCTATGGCCAGGATTGCCTTGCGAATACTGCGGTCCAGGACATGACGCTCCCAGGCTGGGTAGCGGTTCCTGCAAAGGTCAATCTTGATGACAGTCTCCTCGAGACGCGGAGCACGAGACGATGGAGTGGATGGCACTGTGGGTCGTACCTGAAACACAGGCATGCAGCCATCCCGCTCAGAATACTTCCCCATGTCACGCTCCAAAGTTGCAGTGGTGCCTCTATTGGAGCGCAGCGAGTTGGTGGCGCCTTCTGATGGTAGAGTGGAGAACTGAGAAGTGGGGTCCAGGTCGAGGGCCTGGCCGCTCAACGAGCGCCCAAAGCGCGGCCCGTTGGGATGGAAAAAGGCATAGTACATGAGCATGAAAACCACTCCCGTGAGGAAACTGCTGAAGATGACGCAGAGCGCTGGCACTGCAAAGGCGTCAGTGGTGTGAGGCGACCTGTAGAGATACCACAACGCACTGAGAGCAGCGTTCTCCACCAAGATCACCAAGTAGTAGATGAACAGCCGACACCTGCACAGAGACAGAGAGTGAAACCCAGTCAGTTAGTGAAGCATGAAGAAGTGCTCTCTGGTGTCAGGACAGGACCTTTTATGAGGTGAAAACGTTGTACACAGTGGGTTTGTAGGATATTAACAATTATGTTGAATGTGTTTTGATCATCGTCCCATCGCTAATGAGTATTAAGTATTAACTTAGTGAGCCTACATCACTGCATGCAAACTGTGTTATAACTTGTTTATAATCAATTATTAATGATTTATCGTTGAACAAACACATTCATAACCTGATTATAAAGCATCTATAAATCCTTTATAAGCGTAGTCTTGTTGTAAAGTGATGCCAAATGAATACATAAACATAGAATATTAAATGTTCTTTGAATAAATGAAGCTATTATTTAAAAAAAAAAACAGATGTTGACCTTAGTGTGTGTCACACTAAACACTTACCTTGTCCTTCCTTCCTTGACATTAAACCAGGAGAAGATGTAGATAATGCCCACCACCATATCAAACACAATCTCCTCCCACTTGCTGATGCAGAAGTCAGTCTCACAGTGGACAATCCAGAAGGTCATGATGCACCAGTGCAGCACGATGAAGATGCCAAAGTAGAGCTGGAACACAGAGGCGAAGAGGGCGAAGGTGATGACCCGTGCGGCGATGGTGAAGAAGTGCCAGCAGAACTGGATTATGACGGCCAAGTAACTGATCGGCTTCTTGTCGTCCCGAGACTCTCGCAGGGCCTTCTGGTAGGAGGCCAGGGCCCAGGCCAGAGAGACGAGGGAGGCTGCTGCTGTCATACCTGCAGCACACACATGCACACACACATTAGAGAGAGACAGAAATAGACTTATCTTGTGCAAACAGGTGAGATGGGTGAGGCAGGTGAGGTGTTTGCATTTGGGGCCTGAGGCTTTAGAACCATCTGCCTGAAGATAGCTGAGTCTGAACCCTCCTTCAAGTCCCACTTTCTCCAGTAAGCGTCTCCTGGTTTTACTGCAGGTTTACTTGTCTTAATTTCTTTCTGTTCTGGTTTGTATTCTCTTTATTTTCTTTGATTTTATGTCTTGTTTTATTCTGTCACTTTGTATCATGGATTTTGACAAGTGCTCTATACCTTAAATAAAGAGCATAATCTGCAACACATCCAAAGCTTGTTAATTAGGAATGATGAATTTCTTTATATTTAAAATGGAGTCATCACTATATTTCCTCTGTTTGCCTCTAGTTTAGATGTTTAAGATTCTCCTTTTTTATGAAGCACGTTGTAAAGTTTGTTCAAATCATCGATTATCTTCCTGATGATTAATTACAGTGAGTATGACATCACCACTGATCAGGAAGTGTTACCTTGCACGGCCTGGAGCTTGTGTGTCTGTATGATGATGCACAGCTGCAGTACCAGCTGTGGAGCGCTCTCCAGAAAGGTGGCCAGTAGATGCAGCATGCTCACATCGGCGAACTCGTACACCATCCTCCAGTAGTAACGCCAGCGCTCCGTCTCAGTGCTCTGACGGCTCCGAATGCCCAGGTAGATGGTGTGGAAATACCTGGAGGAGAAACATCACGGTTCACCAAGGACGAAAACACACTGCAAGTACACGCTTCCTCTCTCACTGAGAAAAGTAACGGTAACCTCCAAGAGTTAGACTGCACTGCTAACGTTTCATATATACACGATACCTGTGTATGTGCATGTCAGCAGATGACACAGACACAGCTGTCAGTCTCAATGAGCTTGGTTACATTTCCTGATAATGATTTATTAAAGGTCTATTAAAGCTGTGTCCTAACTCAGGGGCTGTTTCTTTTCTTACTGTTGAGTTGTAAAGCACGACCCCTTTTGCTTAGCAACCTTGACATCACATATCTTTTTTTCACTAAACTTTAGTTATCAAGTCCCAGGTTGTACCATTGACTCAAGCCCAATGCTTAGGTTTAAGAGTATAATTCTCTGGTGTTTATTGCTGTGATATCATTTTTATTGCTAACGTGCAATCAATCTTGGGATAGGTTGGGTTCCCCCTTTTTGGAGCCTTTGTTTCTTAGATAAACAAGGGTTAGGGTTAGAGTCAGTAGTCTTCGATTATAAAGCAGATCTAGGTTCAATATTAAGTCCACATAGAAATGCTCACAGTATGTATTCAGAAACTGAGCTTTAAAACCAGCTATCAGGACTTCTGGGACTTTGTGATGTCACAACAAAGCAGTCACCATCCTCAGCCACGCCCCGACCCCGCTCATCTGGACCCACCATCCAACCTTGCAGTATCTGGTTTCTCTCAGTGTTTTACCTCAAAGCTGTATCTTTATTTGCTCACTCACAGTCAGCCAATCAGAAGAGAGAGGCTCAGACTCTCTCTTCTGATTGGCTGACAGAACTGCTGTTACTACAGCTCCAGAGCTCAGCCTGAGAGAGGAAATGGAAAACTACACTGAGATGGTTTTTGGTTTTTAAAACCACAAATATGTCTTCTTATGGATATCAACATGGAAGAAGTGTAAATATGCACATTTAATATATAACACGAAACTTCAAAATGTAAAATATGGACCTTTAATAAAGCTGAAAAGCAGTCCATTGTCCATTTCACCTCTGACCTACGTGCTCTGTGCTTTTTGTAACCACACCCATATATGATGAAGTTTGTGATGAAGACAGACTCACACTGAGTGCACACACACAGTCAGTTACTCATTGGACTTTGTTAGGTCAATATGTTTTGTGAGCAAGAGACAAACTTTAACAGTGTGTGAAGCACATTTCAAGGGCAGGGAAATATCAGCTTTATTTTTGAGACTGATGTATGTGGTCTAAACCAAAGGTTTCACTGTGCAGTTTCATCAGATTACAACATGGACACACACACACACACACACACACACACACACACACACACTGCAGCTCCAACTGTACCTCTCCAGACCTGAGGCAAGAGCTCATTTAATGAAGTGAATTAATTTCTACTTTTTATTCTGTCTGTGGCCTACATTTCTGTGTGTCTCTCTCTCCCTGTCAGCCTCCCTCATTCATTTCCATGCTTCCTCTCCCTCTATCACCAACACACGGTGGTCGTTTAGTAGCATGCTAATGGGCCGTGAAATGAAGTTCCGTTGTCAATAAAGAATTAGAAAATTAAATCTGGGTTGAGGGCATTAAAGCTGCAGCCTGTTCGCGGACAGATGGACCTGACACATCTCTCACTGTGTGTGTGTGTGTGTGTGTGTGTGTGTGTGTGTGTGTGTGTGTGT
>CM076662.1:2130818-2153488 GCA_038496675.1 Rachycentron canadum
TGTGTGTGTGTGTGTGTGTGTGTGTGTGTGTGTGTGTGTGTGTGTGTCTGCACTGACACATTAGTGCAGGTTTAAACGTGTGCAGACTGCTGCTGTGAAGGCTGCACCACTCCAAGTTGGCATGTTGTGTAACAGCAGAGAATCATGGGAGAGCTTTCTAAAAACAACCTGAGAGAAGAAGAGAGGAGGAGGGGGAGGAGGGGAAGGATAGAGGCAGGGGAGAGGAAGGGGGAGAGAAGGAGAAGAGGAGAGGGGAGAGCCTGTGTGCAGGATTTGAAAATGCCTCAGCTCTTCCAACCCATTTGCCAGAGCCCTTTAGCCAGCACTGACTCCACCCCCCCACCATGACATCATCACGACAGCACACGTGGCAGCTATGGCGAACACTACAGCAGTGAAACGTCCCATGAGCAGAAACAGACGACATCAGCTGACTGTGAACCCAGACCCAAAACACTCAGCCTCCACTGGAAGCTCCTCCAACATTCAGGAGGGTTTGACTCTGAAGTTTGACTCTCAAGTCTCTCAGGTCGTTGTCAGTTGGGTTAAGGTTTGGACTCTGATTGGACCACTCCAATAGGTGGATTTTCCTTTGTTGAAACCATTCTGTAGGGGGTTTATTTGGATGTTTGGTCATTGTCCTGCTGCATCAGTGGCTTCTACTGAGCTTCAGCTGGTGGACAGACACCATTTTTTAATTTCTTATTTTTCAGAGTGACATTAGAGGTAGAAAGGAAATTCAGGGGAAAGAGAGAAGGAATGACCTGCAGCTTTTCTGTTCTGTTCTGTTCTGTTCTATTCTATTCTATTCTATTGTATTCTATTCTATTCTGTTCTGTTCTGTTCTTTTCTATTCTATTCTATTCTGTTCTGTTCTGTTCTGTTCTGTTCTATTCTGTTCTGTTCTGTTCTGTTCTGCTCTATATCTGGATTAAACTATATCACAGTAAAGCTGATGGTCTGTATGTTTACAGTCAAGTTTTACTTCTTGTCTACTGGTGAATAAATGCTTTGGGGCCTGGGCCCTAAATATATTTGTGAATTGTTGGTTGTATATAAACTCAATGGGTCTCTAACATCAGCAGGAGCTGTCAGTTAGTGGAGCCCAGAGTTAAAGCTTGTCTTTTATTAAGTCATGTGATGGAATGATCAACACATATATTAATCGTGTGGTGAGACTGATAACACTGACATCTTTTGAGAGATTATCAATAAATCAGTGACAATTCGACAATTGTATGAAATTGAAACAGTAACATTGGCTCCTCTGGCTCCTCAGATTTGAGTGTGTTTTGACTTGTTTACTATCATTGTAAATAATCCCTCTGGGCTTTAGGATTGTGTTTTTTCTTTTCAAGCACAGAAGCCAAATAAAATTAGAGCGGTGTTACTTATTTTCTTTTACTTATCTTTACCAACAGACTGTTGAACAAAGACAGAGAGTGGGATCAATACATCTAGAGATACCATCTGCTTCACACCAAAATACTCCAGTCTCTGTGAAGCCACTTATTAGGCTTCAGATTATTCTGGGTTTCTTCTTCCTCATTTTTAGAAATATGATGTATAATACTTTCCTTTGACTGGAGCGTGTTTGAAGCCTGATGGGAGTTTTGTCAGCGTCATCGTTTTATCTGTGGTTCAGTTTGATGTTGAAGAATTAAACTTTAGGATTGCTGTCAAACCTCCATGACGTCACCCATCGGTTTGTGAGATGCTATTTTGAAGCCTCCAGTTTATAATTTGTCCATCAGCCATCTTGGTTTTTTTTAAACCAAGAGAAACCATATTTGGAGGAGAAGGTGGAGCTGAGGAGGAGTGGGGGGTGGATCTGACCTGCTCTGTACTCTATCCTGATTGGGTGGTACAGTCTGTCAATCACACAGTAGCCACGCCCTCAAATTCATCCCCTGCTTTCTGGTCTATTTTCCTCTAAATGGACCATCATTTAAAAAAATGAACATCATGTTGTATTGAAGACTTGAAACTAGAGACTGAGACCATAAACTCATTAGGAAAACATTTACTGAGCTAATAAATCAAGGGGGAAGTAGGGACATTTTCCCATAGACTTCAACTTCCGATGGAAGTGAAGTGTGGGTGAAATCACCCACAGACCTACAGCCATTCTGAGCACTGCACTTTTGGGTTTGAAGTGACGTTAACATAGATGCTTGCAAAGTAAAAGGTACGAGTTAGTGAGCATTTAGCTGGTGTTTAACTAACATACAGTTGGCTCTCACTCACTGTATTGACCCCGGCTTCAAATGTATCATTATCCTCTCAGTAATGAACCAACACACATTTGAAACCTTTGCTCCACCACAGTTGAATCACAAACATGAAACGTTTAGCTGTAGACAAATCAACCTAGCATAATTCTAAACCATTATTCAACAGTTTAAAACAAGTTCATCTAAAAACCAAATAAAAACCACTACCATTGGCAGACAACAGTGACATGTTTAAAGGATAAGGGTTTAAATTGTCCAACCTTCACCATGTAACGTGACATTGGGATACGTTCACATCCAAACAAAACTGACAGCAGCCTGTTCAAAGTACTAAACTAGCTATTTGAACATCAACATGACCCTGAACATAACTTAGCCTCAAAATAAGAGAATGTTGAAATACTTTTTCAGGACAACACAATATTTTCCAGGACATTTTACTTCTTTTCTCAATGTTTTTTCGATGACTGGAAAATGGGTTAAGACCTCTACAGTGTTTACAAGAGTCTAGTTGTACACTCAGATAGATTTGGTTGTATTTGTCCCAGTTTGACCAAAACTGGTAAGACATAGTGCAAAGTGAATTTTAGAGACACAGCAATCAATATACATCAAATATATATAGATGTCACATGATATGAGCCCCCCCCCCTTCACTCGTGGGGACTCAACAGATAAAGTATTGATATAAATATTAATTATTAGCAATTAGTTTTACCTTTGAATTGTAAAGAAACTGGAGAATTTGGAGCCAAGAGACTTTGTTCGACCACTTCTGGTAGGTCCTGACCACTGCAGCCCAGGAACATCCCACAGAGCTGCAGTGTTGGAGAAGCTCTGACTCAGTCGTCTCATCACAGTTTGGTCAAAGTCAAAGTCCCTCACATCCTCACACTTGACCATTTTCCTGCTTCAACACATCAACTTCAGGACTAAATGTTCAGCTGCTGCCTGATGTATCCACCACTGACAGGTAACCATGGTAACCAGGTAACAATGTTATTCACTTCACCTGTCAGTGTCATAATGTTATAGCTGACCAGTGTTCATAAGACAGTACAGTCCTGTGCAGGGATATTAAATGATTCTCAACTGTGTCATCTTACTGTAACTCTAATTATGTCATTGTTAAGTTGTCCATAGTTCACATTATGTTTTTATGCAAATTAGATATATGATGAGTGAAATAATCCAAGTGTTTCCACCTTGAACTGCGGTGAACCAATGACTCTCATGAAAACAGATTCAAGATCCAATCGAAGGATCCAATCCTGTCAACTGGTGGGGACCTGAAACCTTTTCAGTAAAAGAGCCAGAGTTAGCATTAGCACAGCCACTAACACTGTGTCAGCCACTGCCAGTTACATGCTAACAAACAACTTAAACAATTAAAAGCCTAGGGCTACTAACTATGCCAACAGTTCTGATTCATCTGCTAGTTTCTGACTCTGGTCTCAACAGACTCCTCCTCTGAGTCTAGGTCTGATTGAGCCTCAAACATGCGGCGGAGTCTCGCTGACGTGTTCTCCTTTAACCATCTTCATCCTCTCTCCTCACCTGTCGACCTGAAGCCAGCAGGTGGTGGGTGGGGCTCTGGGCCTGATCCAGTTTTCTCATTTTGGAAGTATGAGTGGATGTGCTTCAGACACAGTTTTACTTTTTTTTCACTTCTTATGTGAAAACGTGAAAGAAAATATGAGGAAACTCAGGAAATTCACTCATCAAGAAAACATGCATTGTTCTCTTGTTCAGCTTTTACAGGTGATTTTTTTCTATATGTCACAATTTAAATATCACATTAGCATATTTGCTATCATCTTTTTGTCCAAGTGTATTCCTATAATTAAAATGGTTTAATTAGTCATCCATCCATCCATTATCTATACCACTTATCCATGCAGGGTCAGGCGAGCTGGAGCCAATCCCAGCTGACATAGTGTGAGGGCGGGGTACACCCTGGACAGTTTGCCAGTCTATCAGGGCAGACTAATAGAGACAACAACACTCAAATTCACACCTATGGGGAATTTGGAGGTTAGCGTCACCAATTAACCTAATGTACATGTCTGTGGGAGGAAGCTGGAGAACCCAGAGGGAACCCACACAGGGAGAACATGCAAACTCACATGGGGATTGGACCCAGAACTGTCTTGCTGTTATGATCATTTTGTCTCTTCAACCTAACTATAGATATTTTAAAAGGCTATGTCTCAATTTCAGTCTTATCATCATCCAGTTGGAAGACATCAGCACAGATGGACAATCTACCATAAAGTAATTTCCCTCAACCATCGTATCATCTTTAGCAAAACCACTCAACAAACACGGCTGTTCCTCCACCGACCGTGGAGCCTGTATCACCTTCTCTGCATTTGGGCTTCAACCAACAGTTATCTGTAACATCCATTCATCTGTTATCTCAATCCTTTTAGCTTTAAAATGTCAGAAAAGAGTCCAAAGTTTTGTCTTCTGTTGTGTTGTGTTGCCCAAAGAGGCTCAGAGAAACAGAAAATCCTCACTTTGGTTTTTAACGACCTAAATGATTAGTCAATGATCAAAAAATGTTGGTTGAATTCTAATTTCCTCATTGACTGATTTTCTTGTCTCCGCTCTACACTGACCTATTCTTTTATAAAACATCGAGGTTTACACATTTCTAGCAAACATCAATAGACATCAGGAGAAGGTTTTTTAATTACTCGTTTTGAGTTTTCCACTGTCCATCACCTCTGATGGACAACAGAGGGTTAAACCTCTGACCTCCGAAATATGTACCTGCTGCATCCTGTACAGGCACAGGGCAGGATACCACGATACATGCACAGACAGTGATCTTCTGGCTGCAGCTGAGGACCCTGAGTGATCTACTGCCGTGTAGTGGAATCGGGTGTGTGTGTGTGTGTGTGTGTGTGTGTGTGTGTGTGTGTCTGTGTGTGTGTGTCTGTGTGTGTGTATATATATATATATATATATATATGCTCAGTGGAGATACAGTGATGTGATGGAGTGCTGCTGAGAAGAGAACATTTTATAATATGAGTCATCGTAATTGTTTAAAGGTGTGTGATTACTCTGCCTCTGCACTTGCTGGTCCAAAAAACATTTACATGAAAAACAAAGACATTTAGAAAATAGATAGTATAACCAGAGGGCTGCTGGTTAGTCAGTCAGAAAAACACCCACAGTCTTTAACTTAATCTCTTTCAGGCGGCTCAGGCTCTGAGATGTGATGAGTAAATAGTTTTGACCCTTTTTTTCACTATTTTCTTCCATCTGTAGGGAAAAATAATGAATCAATCAATCAGGGAAATAATAATTAAACTACTGACAGTTTGTTCCACTGTGTCAGAGGGAGGGAAACGTGGTCACAGCTGTGATCACTAGTTACTTAAGTTTCACAGTCTGCACAAAACATGATGTCATAGATTAAACCACCCAGCAGTGGATGTGGCCCAGCTAAAGCAGGAAGGTGCTGCCGCATATGAAAGACTGTATTAACCACTGGTAGCTCATGCAGGGGGCTTTCTTCAGGTGTAATCTTCCTGGTTTCTGAAGTAAAGACACGGAGCCCTGGTCACTGATAGTTTGGCTATAGGCTTCACTTGTGATTCTGCTGGATGATGTTTAATATATGACTGTGTGCTGCCTCTGTGTGTAGCAGCAGTTCACTGCTGACAGGCCGGGACCAGCCCCCCTGTGCTTTTAATATACGATGGAGGAGTATCAGTCCTCCCCCTGGCTGAGGGATCCCTCCTCTCTTTCTCACCATGAGGTTTCTCTCTTTTTTCCCTGTTTAAAGGGTTTTTTGAGTTTTTCCTCAGTGGATGTGAGGGTCTAAGGGCAGAGGATGTTGTTATGATGCTATGTAAAGAACTTTGAGACAAACTGTTTGTAAAAATGGGCTATACAAATAAAACTGCCTTGCCTGGCCTCAGCTTGTGTTGCTGGTAGAAGTGACCTGATGTGTGGGCCCCAGAGAGGGGAGCATGCTAAAGATGGCAGCTGGTAGCCACGCTGTGTGAGCCGGCATCATTCAGAGGCCACCCTGGTGCCAAGAGTACCAACTGCTGTCAGAGCAGCCCTCTGCTCGTTCATTCATTCCGTCCACACACATAAACAAACACACAAACACACACACAGCGGCACTGTTACCATCCCAAGGCCTCCATCCTACCTCCATATCTGGCCCAGCTGGAGGATGTGGATGACGGACTGGCCGAACCAGACGCAGAAGGAGTAGTAGGCCGAGCGCTTCCTGTTCCTGCTGCCCACCGCGGTGCTGGAGGTGCTGTTGGTGGTGGTGTTCTTGCTGGCGGTCGACGCCTGCCTCTGCGGCGTCGCCGGGTGGTGGTGAGCGGTAACGTCGCCGTGCGAGGCCGAGCCGCTCAGCAGCTTGTTCCCGTCCATGTGGGAGCAATCGGCGGCGGATTCCGCGCTGTCCTCGGTGCTGAAGTCGTGGACGAACCATCTGAAGCTGAAGAGCTGGACCGAGAAGGAGCCGAGCACCACGAAGAAGAGCGTCAGGCCGAACCACCAGTAATCGCGGCGGAGGTAGTAGTCGACCGATAGCCACACGTCGGTGCCCACATCGGCCAGATACACGGCTACTGCGGCTACGATCCACAGGCAGTCCCACACCGTGTATTTCTGCTGCTCCCTGCCCAGGCGAAGGCACGTCGAGTTGGTGCCTCCCCCACCGCAGCACCGTGACTCCCCGTTGGCGAAGTCCCCGTCCCCGGTGCCCGCAGAGTCGGGCTGGCCGCCCGGGTGGAGCCCCTGCACCGAGCCGGAGTGCTCCGAGTTCTGCAGGGGGGTGAAGGCCACGTCACTCTTCTTCATCTTCAGGACCCCGTCCGACTTAGCCGCCATTATTAGAAGCTGCTAATATTACTCTATTATTTTGCCCCCTTCCTCCCCTCCTGCTCTCCTCTACCCCTTCCTCGCTCCGTCGACACCCTTCTGTGTGTCTCTCCTCCTCCTCCTCCTCCTTTCTGGGCAGGACTAGCTCCTCTACGCTGCCGCCTGCTCATAATAAAGAATAAAGACAAAAAGGAGGACTGGACGTGGCCCCGCGCTCGCTCCGATGCTTCGGCCCATATCGCGTCTTTGCCGGACTCCTCCGTCGGTTGATGATCCGCTCACATCCAGGCGCCAGGAGCGGTTTTCCTCCGGCCTACCCGCGCGGATTCAGCCTCTGCGGCTCCGTCAGTCTTCGTCCTCGATCAGTCCTGATGCTGAGGCTGATGTTGGGGATGGAGATGCAGGTGGAAACCGGAGCGAAGGAGACGGCGGAGGGAGGCTGCAGCCATCTGCTTCTTCCATGGCACAGACTAAAAACTATGACATCATCCTCCCCTCTCTCTCTCTCTCTCTCTCTCTCTCTCCTGACTCTCTCCCTCTCTCTGCCCGTCTTACCGTTACACAAACCGAACACTGCTCCAGTCAATGCTCCATTCAGACCCTCACCAGCGGCCTCAGTGTGTCTTAGAGCTCTGCTCTGACCCTGAGCAGCTTCATCTGCCCTCACTCACAACCTGGAAGAGGCAGTGTGGTACACAGACACACACCCAGACCCAGAGTGCTCCAAAGGGTCACTGCCATTAGTCCTGACTAAACCTGCCAGGCGGCCTTTAATCAGATTCATTCACATTCCTTTATTTGTCCCACAGTGGGGAAATTGTATGTTACTGCAGCAAAGACAGTGCAAGATATTAAGTAGGGTACAAAGGGATAAAGAGCAATAGTAGGTGAAGACGTAAGAGAATAATAAAGGGGAAAAAATAAATAGATAAGCAATAAATTAAGGGGAATAGGGTTTATTTACATTCAGATGTAGGTAATCTTGGAAATCCAGAGTATTGAGAACTTTGTTTTAGCACCACACAGTCACTGATGGTAATGATATAATAATAATTATACACAAGAAACACTGTTCCTAATGTGAAATACAAGTACAGTTGTTTTAATGGAAAATGTGGATTTGGTGAAGTGGTGACCACTGTCAAACTTATTCGTTCACTGAGGCAGGAAGGAAGAAAAGGTTTCAAGATAATATTTGTTTTAAGGTTTTGGTTTAATGTTAAGTTCTCAAGAGTCAGGTTTTTTATTAAATCAGGACACAGGACACATGAAAGAAGAAAGTTCTGCACACTGAGGTCAGAAAAAGGGACTTTAACAACAGAGCTGAGCATCCAGGGACCAGCTCTTCATCAGGGCAAATGTCAGTCTCAAAGCTTACACAGATTCCCATTGTCCAAATACATAGGCTCCAACCACATCATCATACAGCAGAATCTGGGGACGAACCACTACAGACAGCAACCAGGAAGTGGAAACAACAGAGATGTGTCTGAGGACTCCAGTGTGAGGAGTGAACTCTGACCTGCTGCTGGTCAGAACCAGGGGGCAGTGTTTTCTACCCCGTCAGCGACTCAAGAGTCATGAAAAGCTACTCACATGTGATATTTAAGGACTGTAGGCGATCTGTGTGCATGGGGTGGAGTCATGGGTGGAGCTGAGCAGGAGAAGAAAAAGAAATCACTCTTAAAGGGGCCACAGACACCCACAGCTCTGAATGCAACAGGCAGCAGGAGCCAACTGAAAGCATCCACCCACACTGAGAAGAGACCACAAAGACTGGAAGGAACACATAATAAAAGACTAGAACAAAGAATACTGTTGCAGGTGAGTATAGGGCATGGTTTCCCCTCAAGATTTCCCAGCATGCAAAACAGTTTGTACCTTCATCAGCTTGAATGACAGACCTCTCTTTCACTTCTATTCTAGTCCTGCATTGAATTAGTCTTTTCAAACAAATCACTTTAAATTTTCTTCAATTACTTATGAAAAGCAAAACTGCGGTCACACAACCGCACACACACACACACACACACAAACACACACACACACACACATTGGCAAAGAAAAAAAATATATTTAGAAAAATATGAAATTTGATATTTTGGTCTAATTTCTGATGGATCACATGTGGTTGGACTCTCAGTCTCTCTCACAGTTACAGCACATTATTCTCATTTTGAACATTTCTTTCTATATTAGCCTCCTGTTTTTCTAAAGTCAGTAGGTTTTTCATTCAAATATCTAATCTTTTGATATTAGTCTAAAATCACTAGTGAGAGGGTTTAATTCATTGGTGACAACGTTGAAGTGATTGACTGACTTTGCTTGTTTCAACATGTGAACAAGATTTTGATTGGTTTAATGGCTTTTGTTTTAATGACTTTTGCAAACATTTGTTTAAATGTCATGAGAAATTCCTGAACTCTTACCTGTTTACATGTAATTAAAGTTTAAATGGCCTTTTTTTTTTTTAAGAACAGATTTCTTAACACTACATAGCCAATTTAAACTTGTCATTTATACAACATCTCCTATAATCAAGACTCTTGTCAATCCACAGTTACCTCCACCCACGAGAAACCATGTTTGGCAGCAAAGAAAACCTACACATAACCTTTGAAGTTATGCATTATTGATTCATGGTTTGCCAGCTGCTCAGTGTCTCGCTGTCAGCTGTCTGCTCAGCATTACATCAGCTAATTCGAGTCACTGAACGTTACCTCTGTGTTTGTGTCGTTGGTGCTGTTTGCTGTTTTTTTTTTTTTTTTTTTTTTACAAATATCAGACAAACACCATTGTTTTGTTGAACATGCAAAGGTTGTTAGCTTAGCTTGTCAAATAGCTAATTAGGAAGCATTGTTGCAAGACGCCCTGAGGTCCAGTTCTTAAATAGGCGGTAAGTCTTGGCTCCACCCACACCCCTCCTCTTTGCCCATATTTGGAATGGCCGGTCGGGCTCTGCCAAGATGGTGACTGCCTGTGGCTAGAGTGCCTACAGGCAGGGCAGCATAGTAATTCATACCAGGAATCTGATCTTGACCCAGGCTGTTCTCACACATTCTTAAAATCCAGGAAGACTGTAGCTGTTTTGTTCATTTATTCATTCATTTTGCATATTGTTCATGCCAGTAATGAATCTTTTAGGAGAGATTCAAATGTTCAAATGTCTTCACTTTCAAGAGTTAGTCTATTCCATTATTAAAGCTTCAGGAATAAAGCTTGATTTATTGTGTAGGTGCATTTTTGGAGCCTTTGTTTTGCAGATGGTGTTTCCTCAGAGCTCTGACCAGACTGGAGTTGATCATCATTAAGCTCAGGAAGCTCTGAGTGACTGGAGCTTCCTATACCTGACAGAAACAAGTGCAGTCTCTTGTTATTATTATTCTTGATTTCATGGCCACACATCCCCTGATTTCCTACAGTACATGTCATGATGAACTGTTGAGAGAGAGAGCGAGAGAGATGATTTATGGTTTGACACTGCTGACCAGGTCAAAGGGAATCCTCCCACATTGCTCACAATGACCGGCCTGGACCGGCCTGTAGACCACTAAGTGTGCACTAAGTGGGTCGCGTTTGTGAGTCACGAGTCAGTGTAGATCAGAAGACTGTGCTCAGTCACAGTAGAGTGCATAATGCCTCAGCGCTGACCTGCTGCAGGTCAAAAACTCCACCCACAGGACAATGTGTGTCAGCATTCGGATTGCAGCATGTCTCACTGTTTGTTTTCTGTGTGTGTGTGTGTGTGTGTGTATGAATGGTGTTATATCAAATTAAAACGGTCCCACCAGTAAACCTTTTATATTACATGACATGAGCTAACACTACAGAATGTTTCACTGCAGAGGGAATGATGCAACAGAGCCCTGGGCTGTATGTTGTCTCTATGCATGAAGAAATGAGGAAATGAAGAAAAGCTAAAAGCTGCTCTCAGCCTCTGTCACAGGCTGAGAGCAGCTTTTAGCTTTTCTGAGTTCACATGAGCGACCTAAGAAATTCATGGCGCCTGTTACAACTGCTGAATTTAACGTTTCTGCCTGATGGCTTCTTCCTGCAGCAGCGACTGCAGCACTGTTAGGATTTAAGATGACCCACAGTTTAACTATGAGCTTGTTAATGTAACATAATCCCAAGCACTCAAACATAATGAGCTGCAATGAGGAAAATGGTCAGATGACAACATCTGATGTACACAGCTGTTCACTCTAAGTCATTGATGTTGTGATTCTGACAGAACCAACGAAAGCGACAATAAAATCAGTTTTAATTAAAACCTCATTCACTCAGGTAACATTCATGAAACTGATAACTGTTATGCTCCCAGAACTTTCAACCATAGATGAATGATTGACTTTATTTTTGCCTTGTGTCCAGACCAACTCATCTGTGAAGAATAATAGGGAAACATATAACATTGCATGAACAGGGACTTTTTTCTCCTCTGAACAAATAAGCAGCTAACCTACTTTCTGACTCAGAGGTCGACCATGGAAAGACCATTAATGCTGTAAATGCAGCTATTTCTCCTTTGCAGAGCTCAGTGGAGTCTGGAACGTCAGTTTTGTCAAAGCAGAGCCAGGTTGTGTAAAGGTGATGTTTCAGCGTGTGCAGAATAAACAGCATGATGGTTAGTTGTGAATTCATTCACATAAACCAGGCCAGAGCAAGCGCTTGATATCATCCACATTTGGTAGTGCATCCTTTCTCAACTTAAAAAAAACAAGTTAGTGCGAACAGGGTTTGTTTTAATGGGCAGTGACTCTGATTTCAGTAAAAACACAGAACCCACTTGTAACATTTTATCACTTCCTGTTGCCCTCATCATATGAGTGTTTTCACTACATACATTCTATCAAAGTGGACCTGGACTCTGGGTCTGTAAAGTGAAGCAATGCTGAAGAGCCTTAACCCTTCATTCTCTCTAATGACCATCAGGGGGCGACTCCACTGGTTGTTAAAAAAGTCAGATTGTATTGAAGTCTATGGGAAAATGTTCCTACTTCTCCCTTGATTTATTAACTCAGTAAATGTTTTCCTAATGAGTTTATGGTCTCAGTCTCTAGTTTCAAGTCTTCAATACAACATTTTTTAAATGATGGTCCATTTAGAGGAAAATAGACCAGAAAGCAGGGGATGGATTAGGGGGCGTGACTACTGTGTGATTGACAGACTCTTCCACACAATCAGGATAGAGTACAGAGCAGGTCAGCTCCACCCCTCACTCCTCCTCAGCTCCACCTTCTCCTCCAAATATGGTTTATTCTGGTTTCAAAAAACCAAAATGGCTGATGGACAATTTACAAACTGGAGGCTTCAGAACAGCAGCTCACAAATGAACGTCTGACGTCACAGAGGGTTGACACTCAGATGACTGATAATGTCTGTGTTAACACAAGCTCAAGACAGTTTCAGGTTTTATTCTTCAACATGAACTACAACAGTAAATACTCCTGTCCTGATTCTTGAAGCTTCTCCATCTGAATGAGTCCAAAGAGGCTGTCGGGGGCATTAAACATCATCATGATGAAGATGAACATCTTCTCTCCGGTCCACCTTTACAGCCTGGTTGTGTCTATACAAACTGTCAGAGGAAAGGCTTTAGAGCTCCGAGCTGAATCAAACTACAAGGTGAAGTTTAGTGGTGGTGATGTTGAAGTCATGTGACCGTGGTGTTGTTGGTTTACAGTCTAACAGTAGCTTTTGACTGCTGCTGATTGTATTTAGGCTTCAAGCATCATGAAGTGGTGAAGATGATCCTGCTGAACTAAACCTGGATCAGGATCAGAAACTCCTATTGAAGAAATCCTATTGGCTGTTAGCAGCTGATGATGATGACTTCAGGGCTGGACTACAGAGATACATCGTCCCTATGGGACCCAATGTGACCTCATGCATGACATGTTAGACTCAAGTCAATCATGAGACACTGAAAGATGAACCAGTCAATTGTTAGCATTTATTTAGACATAGCACAGAACCCACCATGCTCCCTGTCAGTGCTACCAGTCAATACAGGATACCATAATAAAGCAGTTATTAAAAGCACTTGTTGTTCTGACATCATGAGCAGTTACAAACCTGTTCAACGCTGAGTTCACATTCATTACGTTGAGCACACTGCTGCATATCAATCACTTTCACAGCACCCAATGTAACGCAAGACAAAGATGATATTTACATACTGATAATATCTGTAAACTGATTCTGGTACAATAAAGTATAAACATGCACAATTATATAATTTCATTTCACAAGCAATAAATAAAACACAACAAAGACAAATGTAAACACAGTTAGATCAGTAGGTTATTCAGCCATCTTTGGGTTTTTCTGTGGTTGACTTTTAACTGGGGATCACTGCACACGTCCACTGTATGAAATGTCATTCAGAAGTGATGATGTGGAGCTGCGTTAGCATGTTAGCATTAGCTCTCAGCTGAAACCAACAGTGTTGTGCTCTAATGCTAATTAAAAGCAGAATTTAGAAGATGACACACACACAAATATGGCCCAGAGGAAAAGGATGTTCACAGCTGCAGGAAACAAGAAACAGGAAGTGAGGTGTTGATTACTTCTTGCGAGGCACCTTGTCACCAAGTGGGACCTCGTCCATTAGTTTCTGCAGAGAGACCCAGGAAGGATGTTAGTGACACCCTATCAAAATAAAATGTTACAGCTCAAATATAATGTATAGAACATATTAGTTCATACAGTGCAATATAAACTATATATATGAAGTTCCAACAGCTACCAAGACATTTCACTCAAAACCTGTGGCAGCCCATCCAATAGTCCAACCAACCCACAGACCCACACTGCCATCCATAATATATTAAGTCATATTCTCACACACACCTCGAGCAGTCTGCTGTAGTAAGTGAAGCTGTCCTCTCCGTCTCTGCGGTTGTCGTCCACCTTGTACCTCCTGCAGGCCAGCAGCAGCTCATTGGAGGTGTAGAGGGGGGCGGGGTCAATGGAGTGGCTGTTGATCAGGCTCACCAGGTACTCCCGGTAATGCTTCCTGGATACAAGATCATCGCCACAATAGCATATTTAGTGATGCAAGTGAATTCAGAACTAAACTCCAAAATGCTGCCCCCTATCCCTCCCTCCATCCCCAAAAGGTAACATGTATGCACAAAAATGCAGTGTCCAGTGACTGTCTGTTTATTAAGGACACTTTTTTTAATCTTAACCTGCTCCTATCAAAGTTTTTAATGCTGCTCTCTCTCCGTGTTTTTATGTAATAATGTCACATATCATTTGTATTTTACACACAGGGGTCACACACAGGAAAGGAAAAGGTGCCCCTTGGGTAATCCAAGGGTTAGAGATAGGAGGCAGTAGCACTGAATAAAGCATCGTACTCGCAGAGTCCAGCGTGTCCATGTTGGGTCTGAGCTCCACAAGCTGAATCTGGCTGCTGCCCCCCCTCATCTTTCTGCTCTATCACTCCACACAGGTCTGAGGAAATAGAAAGACAAACACAGGTGTGATGTACATTTAATATGACATCTGTGAGTATTTATCCTGTTGGTGGTTACACAAATAATTGGGAGTTCTGAGCTCTTTATTATGTTTAAACTGTCCTGTTATTAAAACCTAACCTAATCTAAAACCTAATTAATTTATTCTTACTAGCATCAAATTCTGCTTTCCTATATTGCTTTCGGTTAAGGCCTTAGAGCTGGATCGTGGGGGGCTCATTTGGGACATGAACCCAGGACCTCTGACACCCCACATGAAAATCATAGCCCTAGACTTGTTAGACGTGTTAACTGTTCAGGTTTATACCCCAGGATGAGATTAATGAGGACAAATGTGTGCGTGGTGTCTCGAGCCACCTGTCTGTGTTCCAGGAGGAGGCTCAGTGTTGAAGGCCACTTCATTATTCTGAGTCACAAAGAAAACAAGGACATTGGTTACTCACATCAGTCTGAGGAGCAAACACAGACATACATAGACATTTCACTGATCCAGAATCCGAATCAGAAATACTTTATTAATCCCTCATGGGAAATTGTTGACAGAGCAGGCAGGAAAACTGGTTTGTGATTGGACACAACAGAAATACTACACACAAGTAAACTCCCACAGAGCCCATAGACAAATGAATGACACATTTTTCTTTACACAGGTAGGTAGTGGGAGGGGCTACTTTGGGTGCCCCTGGTGCTGAAGGTCATGTGTCTTTATTCCATACACTTAGTCAAATATTTTTGTGTTTTCTGAAATGCTTTTTTGTGCTTTGTTTAGTGTTGGCTGCCATAATTGAATTTAATAGAATCACGTTACAATGCAAAACAAATCAATATTAAAAAAGTTAATAATTAATAATAATAAATAATAATTCATTAATTCCAACACTTTACAACCACTTTTTTTCCAGCAGAGAGTTCACAGTGAGGTCAATTTATACACAAACTAAATAATCACCTTTATTGTACTGGCTGTGGGCTCTGTGCATGTTTGTACATGCGCGTGTGTGTGTGTGTGTGCGTGTGTGTGTGTGTGTGTGTGTGTGTGCATACCTGGAGTAAAGCCTGCAGTCTGGAAGGTTCCCAGTCTCTCAGATAGAACAGGCAGTCTCTGGGATGATGGGCATGCAGTCCAGACACACTGCACTCGTCCACAGCACAGGTCTGATGTGAGGTCACATGTTCATCATTAACTTTCTGACCTCATTATGATCTTCTATGTAATCTGACGATGATGAAGATGACCATTCACCTGTTCGACTTACAGGTATTTATTGTTGTGCACTGCTCTAACACTGACTGATGAAATTAATATTTTCACAAAATGTGTCTATCAATTTAAACTACTTCTTCCACACTGACTATTTGGAGGTGTCTGCAAATGTGTTGTGTGCAAACACAGGTGCATATGTTTGTTAGCACACATTATACAAATATGTTGTCAAACAGTAGTAAAGATATAATTACTTGACTATGATTAGGGCACGGTGTGAAACTTACAGTGTGGAAAGGGTTGTTGCAGCCGCTGCAGAACTGGTACCGGCACTGTGAGCAGCAGAAATGCATACAGCCTCCTTTAGACAGCGCGTACTGGAAGCGGCAGTTAGGACAGGCTGGAGCGAGGGAGGGAGGAGAAGACAACAGGAAGGAAGTGAGACAGACAGGAGGAGGGAAAACAGAGAGAGGAGGGAGCCAGTGTCACTGCATGAAGGATTTTTATCTCATGTAGAAGTTAGCAGATGGTTTATTCCCTGTGGGAAGGTCACACTGAAGGCAAGCTGCTGCCTGACTGGGAAGAATGGGAGGAATGGGAGTCAGAAGAGGATCCAAGGGCAAGAAAATGACCTTTAAATTTCACCTGAAAACCCACTTCCCTGCCTCTACCCTCAGTGACCAGTGAGGTCACTGAATTGCTGAGACTTGAACCTGAATTTCACCAGAAGGATCTCTGAAGATAGATAGATCAAGGGATCCCTGAGGATTTGTAGGGTCTCTAGGGATCTCTAGGGATCTGTGAGGTTTTGTAGTGATTTTTGTGGATCACTAAGGATCTCTAGGGACTTTTGAGGACTTGAAGTAATCTCCAAGGATCTCTGTGGCTCTCTAAGGGTTTCTGTGGATCTCTAGGGATCTCTAAAAGAATAGATAACCAATGAATTTGTTTCTTTCTGGATGGATGATTATAGCTAAAAACTAGTACAAAGCAGGTTTTACAGAAAAATGTGGGGGTCAGTCCAACAGGACCAGCAGCATCCTTTAAGACCACTCGGAGTGCTGACCAAGGACACAACAGAGCTTCTCTCTGGAACACAGGGCAGTAAGATAATGTCTCCTTGATCTTGCTGCTACAACCCCCCTCGAAAAAACCAATATAACAGCAGGAGTCTCCAACCAACTTTAAACCCCTGAATGAAGTATCCAAGGACAGGAGGATACACACAGACACACACAAATGGTGAGGACCCTTTGCAATTTGTAGAACTGGAAAAACTCTGAATTGACCAAAAGTCTCCCATCTGAGACACAGATGAGAAGAGAGAACCAATAATATCCTCCACGTCACCTGTGCAGCCCTGCTCCATCACACACGTACACTCACAAAACCTGTTAACTTGAACCTGCACTTCACTACAGAGCATCACCTCCAGCACAGATCTGACCACAGCTCTGTGCTGTCATTCCCAATGTTCCTGTGTGTCTTTGTTTTGTGTCAGTTGTAGTGTTTAATGTCACTGCAGTGTTAGTAATGAATCAATGTGCACCTGAATTTAACCTTCTTGTGCTTCAACCTGAAAAGATCTGTTGCACATAAACCACAATTAAGATTATTAATAAGATCAATTAGGTTAATAACAGTCAGAGTTGTATTTATTTTTTTATTGTTTGGAATTCATTGGACCAATATTCCATATGTAAGTTGAGTACAGTAAAAATAGAAAAAGACCATGTTTTTTACTTATTGTGCCACAAAGTGAGTGTCTCTCCTAGTGTAATGCTTTATCCAGCTTCACTTTAGACAGTTGATGCCGCTTGGTGTGGAGAAGTGCAGTCTTGGTGGCTGTGTGCGGCCCTGGAAGTGAAGATGTTTAATTAACTAAGAGTGTGGGCTGGAGGAAAACCTGCTGTCTAGCTAGACTGTAGACTCTGAAAAGTGAAGCCAATGCTGCATCTAACTAATGACCATCAGGGGGCGACTCCACTGGTTGTTAAAGAAGTCAGATTGTATTGAAGTCTATGTGAAAATGTCCCTACTTCTCCCTTGATTTATTAGCTCAGTAAATGTTTTCCTAATGAGTTTATGATCTCAGTCTCATTTTTTAAATGATGGTCCCATTTAGAGGAAAATAGACCATAAAGCAGGGGATGTATTAGGGTGGGGCTACTGCTTGATTGACAGACTGTACCACACAATCAGGATAGAGGACAGAGCAGGTCAGCTCCACCCCTCACTCCTCCTCAGCTTCACCTTCTCCTCCAAATATGGTTTCTACTGGTTTAAAAAAGACCAAGCTGGTTATGTGCTGTGCTGTGCAGTGTGTGTGTGTGTGTGTGTGTGTGTGCATGCTCACTGATTCCGTTGTCTCTGAGGTATCCAGCCAGCCCCTGCTTCTGATACTCTGGATCATTCTCTCTCTTCCATGACTGGTACTGTTCACAGGACAGACCTGCATGCTGAGACTCCCACTGCACACAAAAAATTCAAACATAAACACACTGTATGCTCCAACTAACATTATAACTATACTAATTAACTTATCAAATCAAATCTAATGTTATTCAAATAGTGCCAAATCATAACAAAGACCAGGACCAAACACTTTATAGAATTATTTAAAGGGACCCAACAAATCCACATTTAACAATGTGTGTGAGTGCCTGTCTACAGCGCAATGTAGAGCACTGTCCATTATGACAGCAGTGCTGAATGTGCACAATAAGGATTCAGAAGTGACATTAGACTCTCACTTTGGTTCAGACTGAAATACAGGCCTGTGTCAGACAGGATGGAGTCAGTAACAACTCGAGTGCACATACCTGTAGATCTGAGGACTGTGACACTCAGATTCCTGATGTTTTCAGCTGTTAAGGACATTTATCATTCAGCTGCTAGAGCATTTATATTAAACAACCCAGAGATTTGGGCCTTTAATGAAAACACAGAGACAGAATACTCACAGGCTTTTTACACTGAGCACAGAAACTGTTGCGACACTGAAAACAGGTAACCTTCAGCTGGTCTCCATCATAGATAAACCCATAGGAACACTGAGGAGAGGAGAGAAAATACAAGGAGAGGAGAGGAGAGACACAGTATCATTATCTAATATCAATACACAGCCTCTGAGTCTCACCTCTCTCCATTCTTAATAAAAACATGGACATGTTCTCTGTGTTGAGTTGTGGTGATCTTGGATAAAAAGTTACAACATTATAATGATATAGTCACCAAACTAACTGCACATGAATTAAATGACAATGTCATGTGTACAGTATCAGTGACTCTACTTATGGAACAGTTGTAACTGCTCCATCTCAAAGCACAAAGCTGTGGACCTCATGGACTGTTTACCTGCTGGTTTGGTGTTGCAACAAAGCAAAGTGGTCTACAGATAAGAAGCTGTGGTGAGTAATAACTGTGCGCTTAGCCAATCACATCGCTCTGGAACAGCTGAGTGTGAAAAAGGTGACTCAAGAACCAAGATTCAAACCCAGAACTTTCTCCCTGTGAGGTGACAGTGCTGACCACTGTCCCACTGTGTTGCCCTACCTGGTACAATTACAATAGAAATCCAGAAAAGAAACAATTGTCAGTAGTTAATACGATTGTGTTGAAGTGTCATTATTTATTTCTTCTGATGATGTAATGAAGGCAGCACTGTGATCTGAGGCTGCTTTATCAGTATACCTGCCCTGCTGCCTTCAGGTGCTGCAGGGAATTAGTTTACCTGAAACTCATCTACTTTTGTAGGATGTTGCATTAACAGACAGATACTGTATGTTACACACAAGGTTCCCTATTAGTGTTAAGTCTCAGACCCAATTTCACCCAACTCTCTTTGCCCCGTCAAACTGAATGAATCACCTTTTTGTGCACTCACCAGATGGAGCCCTTAAGTCTACTGTAGTAGTCTTTTAGCATTGTTTAAAATTGCACCCGTCGTACACCCATGTACTCACGTGGCAGCACCAGAGGAACTTGGGGTCCTTTATTAAAGCCTGCTCCGTCAGCTTCTTGTGGAACAGCTCATAGACCTCCGGCTCCAGACATTCTCGCAGCTGAAGAAGGTAAAACAGCAAAACAAATCTCAGCTTCCTCTGTTTTTTACTATTTTACTCATCTGTTTCTTTTATTCCTTCAGAAAGTCACAGCAGATGTGACTGGGGGACACAAATATGAAGAGGAAAACTGGCTAAAATCAAAACTGCTACTATTTCCAGCTTGGCGGCAACAGTAGCATGATAAAGTTGGCTGACTGTTTTTACCAATATTATGAATTAGTGTGATAAATGCTTCTCCTGGCTAACTGTCAGCATTGCTGTGGCACATCAAAGCAGCAATGCTAGTTACATTGTTTTTATTAGCTCTGGTGCTTTATTCACTTGTTGTGTGTTTAGTGGGTGCTTTCACTCAGAGACTGGAGGATGGGGCTGACAGTGTGTTTGTTGGTTTGGTTGGAGATGCTGGAGTGTGACACCTATTGGCAATGACGATCATCTACAGAACCTTTAACACACTGTGGTTGGTGGCTCGGGGGATAGTAATCACTCACCAAACTTCCAACACCACCTGTGTCACTGTCATCTTCAATTTTGTTGTGCCACTTTCTGGTTTGACCACGCACCAACACCAGTCCACCCTCCTCAGTCCTCCATCTGCTTCCTCACCTGGATGTCCAGGGTGGAGAAGTAGCTGTTGAGGTGTTCTGGGTCGTTGATGTTGGGTTCCCAGCAGACTGGACACACCATGTCCCTGATGTGTTTGTCCCTGACAGCGATGGTGAAGTGCTGCTGGAAGCAACCACAGCACACCGAACACTGGCAGGATGTGAGAGACTGCATCTGAGTGAGGAGAGAGGGTGGAAAAGCAGGGAATGACTGGAAATCTGCTCCCGTGCTGGAGGACTCTTGGAAATGTCTCACTAGACATGTCTCAGTACCTTGCTGTGGGGGAAGACAGAGAGGCAGATGGGACACTCTTTAGCTAGCACTCTCTTGATAAACTCCCTGTCGTGGGACTCCCGCACAGCCTGCACTACATCCTCCAGTGAGTAGGGGGCGCTGTGCTCCAGGAGCAGTGACAGCGCCAGTTCACAGCGACCCCAGCTAGGAAGATCATACACTGCCAGTAACCTCCGACATATCCGCTGGAAGAGAAGCATGAAAAAAAACATGAAGGAGCAGGATGAGTCACTGAGGACAATTATGAGTTTCTCACATCAGACTAGACCCCACCTGTTTGTCAGGGTGATTGATGTCTACAGGAGGCTCCGGCTTGTCACTCCAAATGCGGTTGTGGAAGGGCTCCAGCAGGGGTCGCTGCAGTAGGGCCAAGGCCCCTCTCACCTCACCACCGCTCTGTCTCAAAACCTCATGGCAGTGAGCTTCATCACTGAAGCCCAGTGCACACAGCTCCTTCACCTGAGAGCAGGGTTGAGAAAAATTGTGACCAAAAAACCGCTAGAGGATTATCAGCCTTTAGATTTATCAAGACACGTCTGTCACCTTGGCCAGTCGGTCTCTCAGGGCCTGTTTGGCAGCTCTCTCAGTGTCGCCCCCTGCTGTCAGCCAGGCTTGTTTGGCCTCTGCTCTGGACAGCTGGACCATGCTTTCTGTTTCTGCAGGGTACACCTCTTTCCCAGCATCCTCAGCAGGAGCATCACATGACCTGTCCTGTGTCAGAAGACATCAATCACTGACAGAAGACAGGACTGACAGTGACAGACAGAGAACACAGAAGTGTGAGCTGTCAGGAGTAAACTGAGAGAAGCATACTGACTGTGAGCTCTGCTGTGGGCTTGTCAGAGACAGACTGGAGGGAAGATGTCACTACCAACATCCTGATCTGGTCTAACAGCAGAGGAAGCTCCGTCTTTAACCACTTGCAGGGCAGGATGCTGCTGTCCCCAGCTACCCTCATGCTTGTGTACACCTCTTCTGGACTCACCCCTTTCTTCTCCCCGTCCTGACACAGACACACAGGACATGAACGTGAATACAGACACCACATGCAGTCAACACCTCAGGAATGAAGGTGATGGAGGTGACTTGCTCTAATCAGCTGAATCAGTTTCAGCCCCTCCTCCTTCATCAGCCTCTGCCTCCAGGAGTCCAGGTCTTCGGGGGCAGGCTCTTTGGGTTTGATTGGCAGAGCAGGGACCCGTCTGACAGGAGAGGGAGGGCGGAGCTTGGCGGGCAGGGGGGCAGGCTCTGGACGAGCCAGGTCACACATCTCACACACTGTGGCAGGAGAATAGTTCAGATAGGTGCAGAACTGACAGACCCACTGTGAGAGAGGGGAGCGGAGGATGTAGGGAGGGAGATAGAGAGGGGAAACAGAGAGTCTTAAAAGTTTAATTAAAAAAAAAAAAAAAAAATTCACACATTGTAAGTCCACTAAACTACACAAACCAACACAGACATTTTAACACCTCTCTCACACAGACAACAGCCCCTCCTCTGGTGTTTCTTCTGATACCTTCAACAGCATCATTTCAGTGACAAACTTCTACAGATCAGGCACAAAGCTGCAGTTCCTAACTTTACTGACCACCATGACAGACCTCATCATTTTGTGCCGTCGGACTCAAGCTTCCCTGTGATCTCACTGATACTTTGTTTCAACTGTAGTGGAGTCCAACAGGCCTTATTTTCGACTGATACATCCTTTAATTGAATAAAATAGAAAAACTTAAAACTCCTAAAAACATCTCCTATGCTGATTCCTCTTATGACATATGACTACTCAATATATAAAAAGCACATGAAACACACATCAGACTGATAAATGAAATGCTGTCATTCTTATTGTACTTATTTCTACTTTTTATATTACACACACACACACACACACACACACACACACACACACACACACACA
>CM076662.1:2153988-2181793 GCA_038496675.1 Rachycentron canadum
TAGCTAACGTTGATGTTATCCCGTCTGTTGTTCTGTTCCTCACTGGTCGTCGTCTGGGCTTCTTTTTTTCTGTGTCTCTTTGCTGACTTGATGAAGGCCCAGTTCAGATAGCCACGTTACTGTGTCCTGATGACCCCAAGTTTGTGATCCAGTGGGTGGTGGGAGTCAAAAAGTAGGTACTGGTCTGTGTGTGTGGATTTCTGATAGACTTCAATGTTGAGGCTTCAGTCCCGCTCAGTGAGCACAGCACAGTCCAGGAATGGCAACCTATTAAGTTTCCGGACCTTGTTGGTGAAGTCTGTGGAGTTTTGGATGTGATGAGACGTGTTTCCCACAAGTGGAGCTTAATTTTTAGAACCGCAGAAGCCTTTGGGAAAAGAGGTGAAACATCTTCCAGAACCTTAAACTCAGCACTTAAGACAATGCAAGTTTAAGGCACTTCAGCATTGGCTTTACTTTTCAGCCATAACATCAATGTCCACTTTGACATACAGTCTAGGTCTTTAACAGCTAATTACTCTGTTATGTATTCACTAACTAGTAGCTAATTTTCTCTGTTGATTTTCTTAATGCAGAGACAATGGCTTATAGTGGCTTCATAAGAATGTCTGGAGCTGCGGGCCAGGAAACCAAAAGAAATACGGTAAAAGACAATAAAAGACTGTAAAAATGAGGGCAACTGCAGAATCCAGTTCTCTGTGGCATTGTTACTATGAGGTACTTTCATATTACGTATAATCACTTGATCCACTGTTAATATGGAAAAAGTAAATTGTGCAGCTTTAAAATGCTACATTTAAAGAGGCAAAAGCTATTAAAGCCATAATTATCACCTTTTTTGGACAGAGAAATGTTGGTAATTATTATCAGCATGTACCATCAAATGATGTTTACAACATGGTGAAATGTATAAACACATAGATCTGTCATCACTGACTATTAGAGGTCAAAATAATGTCAGTGTCATGTTTAGCAGAAACAATAGGAGTTTGTTTTTCAGTGTATTTGTCAGATTCCTTCAGGACACTACAAAGAGAAAAGCCCTAGCTACAAAATGCCGCCCTCACATAAGGAAGCAATGAGGGGGGAAAAAGTAATGTAAGGAAGTAATGGAGTCGGATCTTTGATCAGAGTAAATGTGAGCAGACGTAACAGTTTGTGGTCTCTCTGACTATCTGGGCAACCACCATAGCGTTTGATGTCCTCTATGTGCTGTTCTGTCAAATGTGCAGCTTTTCCAACATAACATCCTTGTTGCAGGAAAAACAGTGATGCTGATCTACAAGTGAGGGGCCCGATTAAATGAAGGTTTCCTAAGATCAATGTTCAGCCTCTGTTCAAAATCAATGGAAACCCACAGGCAAGCTAACTATGAGAAGAGAGACTGAATGAAACACACCCTGGGGATTTGTACTGTTATGTAACCACATATTTATGCAGCATCTGGGTCTTGAATGAAAATACCATTTAATTCATTGTGACAAAAAAAGATGCTTTAAATGTGATTGTCATCAAATACTTCACTATAGGCTCAGTCTAAACACTTCTGAGGCTGCAATCACCTATATCTATCGCATGGCACTTCATGCAGCACTGGGTCTTAAAGGAGTAGTGTTTTTTTTGGGGGGCCGTAAATGATATAAGATCCATTTGGGCTCAAATTTGAGAAACGTGTATGCACCACTCATTGCCATTCATGTGTGGAAAGTGGAAAACAGCATACCATTTTACGCTTTTGCTTTCAGGTTTTGTCAGGTACAGTTCAGTCAGAGCACAGCTGTCCTCCTTTTATAGAGAATAAGCCATGGTCCCCAGGTCTATCTATACCAGCGCCAATATACTGTTCTGACACTTGGCCCGTATTGTCCAGTATAGTGACCTGGCCGGTTCATCAGTCCAGCTCGACCTTGAAGCCTCGGCTTGCATTGGAGGAGCATGAACGTTTCCATCAGTGGCAGTCGGTGACTGTCAGTGTTAGTAGGGAGGCAGAGAAGGAGCAAAACTTGTATCACAATTTACCAAAGGTGACCTCTTCAAATGCCTTGTTTTGATGCCCCTACAGTCTAAACACCACTAAATGTAGTGCTTAAATCAAGTTAAACTGCAGATGGTAGAAAATTCTAACATTTAAGAAACCATATTAGTTCATTAATTTACCTTTTGTCACTTACACTCACAATTACTCATCTGATAGTTTCAGCACTAAGTCATCATAATATTATCTGCTCATGGTGATCTGTGTCATTGCTGTCACCATGTGAGTAGAAACTAGGCTTAAAATAGGATAAACCCTATCCAGCTGCTTTTACGGGGCCAGTATCTTTATCCTGGAGCCAATTCAGCAAGAAAATGAATGTCACATATTCTTAAGTTAGTAGGTGATATTAGCTATTTGTACCATCAGTGAGAAGGAACAGTGAGAAAGCACAAGTAGTCAGAGTGGAGGACAGAGGAGCTTGTGACTGGTTCTTCAAATCTACAGATCAGTGTGGGTGAGAAAGACTGGAGAAAACAATGGATTCCCCTTCTCCTGTCATATTGTCACTAAACAAAGGCAAAGTCCTCAGTATGGCCATGAGGCTGCGGTTAAAATGTTTGGGAGAGGCTTTGATGCAGACATGATCAGTTAACACCCACCTGCTATGACCGCAGGATTGCTCTGCCCTCCCTCAGGCTTCACCCAGAGCTCCAGGCTGAACTTGTCTCTCGGCAGCTCCACCCTTGCAGTCGGCTTCACCTTCAGCTGCTCCCGACGCCCGCTGAAGTACAGGGCGGTCATCCATGAGGGGGGCACCCGAGGCACTGGGCTCCCCCACGGAGGGGAGCTGCCGACGGGCAGGCTCCCCGGCGGATCCGCCTCCTCCACCTCCCCAGAGTAGTCCACGGCACCGTCCTCCACAGCCCCGGTCGAGGGCTGCTGGTCTCCACCTCCCTGGTGCCGTCTGCGGAGGACCCGGAGCCCCCTGGAATCTGTTGAGCTGTCGGGGGAAACTTTTTCCAAACTGGAGTTGCCCTCTTCTACGTATGGAAACGTCCCGCCGACGCTACGAGCGAGTCTGGAGCGGGAGCCGCGAGGCGACTGCGCGCGGCCCGAAGAGGAGGCGCTCTGCCCGGCGTCCTCGAGCAGAGACGTCCCGGGCAGCGGTGCGGCGTCTTTACTAACATATTTTAGGCTTCGCCGGCCACTTGTGGAGCGTTTCTCATACAGCCGTGCGGGTAACGTAGCATAACCGTTCTCCGCTCCCACTGTCACATCCTCTGCGTCGCCCCAACCTCCCCTCTCCTCAGCCCGGTGCACCCCGGTGTCACCCCTGCACCCTCCCGCACAAACCGCAGGAGCGCTCTCACCAGTGTACAGCTCTCTTAGGCTCGTGTGCGTCCTCGGACGGGCCGCTGGAGGGCGGTGTTGGGACGGGGAGCGAGAGCGGGGCCGCGGTCGGGGTCTCCAGATGCCGGAGACGGTGCAGGGTTCACCTGCTAGCCTGGTGAGCTCACGGTCCGCCCGCCGGGCCACGGCGCGCTTGTACGGGCCCGGTGCATCGGAGCGAACCGGATTAAACAGCCACGTGTTCGTGATGAGGACAAGGAAGATGGGCAGTAGTCTGATCAACAACATTTTCTCAGATTAGGGAAGGTAGCCACTTTACAGGGGTGTTTTTTTTTTTTTTTTGGTTTTTGTTTTTGTTTTTGTTGTTGTTGTTGGGGAAAAAGATTTTGGTTATTTAAAGTCAGCCCCTGGTTTCCAAGTCAGCAGCTGTAGCTCTCACACCAGACTGTTGTTAGATCAATTTCCCCAGCAATAAAGCAGCTACTGTTTAGGTAACAAAATAAAAAATAAAAAAAAAAAACCTATTTCAGTAATCAAACATAAAATACCAGTGCATTCCAAAGGGATCAAACAAATAACACGACATTCAATGTTTCTCACACGGACTTATTGCGCATTGAGGTTGCTGGTCTCTGTTTGGTTAAAAAGAGAAAACGTTTGAATGAGCTCGAGAGGAATCACAGGAAACATTCAGATCTTCAGCTAAGTTCACCTAGAGCCCTTGTTGGCGCAGCTGCAGTGGCTCTCCACTCTCCTGCACTTTGCGCGGACCTTTAGAAGAAGAAGCTCCGCGTCTCTTCCATTCATGTTTACTGTCTGCGGAATATCTGCAGCCTCTGGCACCTTGCTTCTGGCACAGGGAGAAAAAAAAACAACAACAAAAAAAAAAAACACTTCTGTCTGTCTGTCTGTCACGAGGCTGAGCCCAAGAGATAAAGAAAGACAAATTAAAAAAAAAAAAAAAAAAAAGATTTAGGCTGATTTATTTATTTTTTGTTAAATCATAGGAAACAAAATTATGAAAATATGGACGCGCTTTCCTTTGTTTTGAATTTGCATGAAGAAATCAGGTCTCACTCCATACTGACTTTGCACAGAGCCTCTTGTGTCTTTTTACCTGACCATTGCGGCAGCATTTATGCGTCTTGTTCCAAAATATGGCTGCAAGGTGAATCAGTAATAAAAAAAAAAAAATAAAAAAAAAAAACACACACACACACACAAAGTCAACTCCAGAGGCAAAATGAAGTGCAGTGCAAAGTGCCAGCTCTGCCAAGTAGTTACCCTACTTGTTGAGCAAAAGCTTTCATATAAATTTTTGAGAAAGGATTTAAAAAAAATATTAGTCCATTAAATCATGGTTCGGCATCTGCGGGTCAGCTCCTCCTGGTATTGTTGTGCGTCTGTGAGCGCCTCAGAGAGTGACTCTCTGCTCCTCTGCACCGGTCCATGCAGCAGTTGTGATATCCTCCTCCATTCACTCCTCCATCTCTCTCGCGCGCGCGCTCTCTCTCTCGCTTTTTCTCTCAGTCTCTCTCTCGCTCTCTCATTCTCCCGAGTCCAGAGGTTTTTTGTTTTTTTTTTTGTTTTTTTATCAGGGAGCCCCTGCCCGCCCTGACATCACCGGCAGGGGAATGGTGATGGTGGTGGTGGAGGGTTACAGTTTATTTACATATTTATTATTCTTGTCCCTGCCTCATTAGTTCACTCTTGAGAATATCCTGATCCTTAAAGAGAGTGTAAAAGCTCTTGGGCCAAGTAATAGTCTGACATTCTAAATGTTATCAGCAGAATGAGGTGCTGGGATCCTCAAGGTACAGGGTCTACTGGATTTAAATGTCATTCTGAGGTTCCTGAGTGTCCCCATTCTCTCTCTGCTTCATTCTCCACTCCAGCTTAGAGGGAAATGTTACACTTTTTACAGGCAGGCTTTAGTCTTACTGTATAGATTAATATAGCAGGAACACAACATGTGGTGAGCCTGTAGGATAGTATCGATGAAATTATGAGATACAATTGCCCATTGAATAAAACAGTCTGAATGAACTCCACCTCCTGCATCAGTACGCAGTATGCATCAATAATATTATACGACTGTAATAGTAAAATATTCTCAGGGGGCATTCTTCTGAACCACCATTGGCAAAATGGCACATATAATATTGTAAGTAAGTAACATAAGTATAACATTTTTAAAAATGCATCTTTATGTGGTAATTCAGTGTATAATGATGTGTTGTAATGTAGTTTTTTTGGTCCTTTAATTTGATGAGTGAATGAGCTTCAGACTTCAGATTGGGTGTAAATGTTAGCTATTTATTTTATATTTCGAAGATATATCATATTTAATAGAGTGGAGTGGAGGGATAAATTAACAGAAAATGAAAATATGCAAGTAAAGTAAACTCAAAATTATACATAATTGTGCTGTGTTTGATCTCTTCCTTGCTACACCCCCCTCCCCTCTTTCTCTTTCGCTTGCACACACTCACACAATCCAAAGTGAAGGAGGTGAGGTTTGAGTAACCCGCTCCCTCCCACTCCAGTTTCCTCCTTTTCTCTTCCTTTCCCTCCCTCCCTCCCTCCCTCTGCCTTGTCTTGATCTACCTATCTCACTCGCTCGTGCTCTGGCTCTCTTCAGTAGAGCAGCACAGACAGGCACAACATCTGTCTCGCACATGAAAAGGGTTTTGCAAGCTTTTTATCATCCCAAAATGCTACCTGCTTTGTTCCGAACTCTTGTGTTTGTGTGGGCCGAGTCAAGGCTGGAAAAAAACAGGGACAGGAAGTATCAGGTGAGAGGGAGGAATAAAAGCTGGGGGGATGTAGGGAGAAGTGTATGATTGGGATATTATATAATAATTGTTCAATTTAATGGAAATGCCATTCCACTATATTTTTGATTCTTGTATTTTATTGATATTGTTACATTAAAATTATCTAATAGTCAAACAATACAAAAAAACCCATCAATATTCTATATACATCTTCATAATATACATGGCCTACACACTGACATCTTCAGTCCACTTACACAATTCTGAAGATTTCACCCATATTAGAGACTTTTGCTCCAACTTTTAAAGAAGACTGCAAGATGTGATTGAAAACTCCCCCAAAACAAACAAATACGTGCAATTTTTCCTACGTCTGAATAATATGTTTTTTGTCCAAGCAGTAAGTAGGAACATGTCTCTGTACATTTGTGGAAAATATTTCATTCACATCTCACAATCAGCCTGTATATAGTAATTTACTGTCACACAGCATCAATCTCTGTTGAACAGTGATTTCCGGCAGAGGAGGTGACTGCAGAGCACAAGATAACTGAGCCTAACCCTAATATCCCACACTAAGTGTTGCTTTATCATTGAATTATCCACTTTCTGTGTGCTAAAAATAAATAAATACATGCATTTTAGTTCATTGTGGATACCGTTAATGCCCTGATCTTTAATCTTCTCAAGCTGAGTTATGTGTCTTAGCAAATCATTATGTATGGATCGCATGTTGTCACTCCTGAAAAATATCTTTGCAAATGGAAAAATAGCTTTTGGCAACTTGTGCAGGCCCTGCTAACTCAAAAGACAGGTGTACTCACTGGGATGTTTCCAGACACTGCAAATAAAATCTATACTGATCTTAATCTTAATAAAACTTTATAGCTACAATATAGTGTCAACTGTTAGACTTTGGTATATTTTTGAAGCTTCCACCATCTTGTTTGGTTTGATTTGAGGAGTCGTGTTTATGCCAATGACAAATTCACTCATGATGCATCATCACTCGCTATTCACCCTCTAAGTGGCCATTCAAAAAATAAAAATAACAGTGGCTACCAAAGGCTGTTGTTGTTCCACACCTTCTTCAATGTTGCCCCATCTTCTCCCCCAAGACCCCACTATTTTTTTGTCAGGCTCAATTTGCAAACAGGGTCCTGGCTCGAGGCTGGAGATGGAGATGGAGGAGGAGGCCGTTGGCAGTTATGGCAGGGGCCCCCGAAGGGGCAAAAAACTGTTCCTAAAGAGTGGGAGGCAGGAATTCCACAATCCAAGCCTGCCTGACTGAGGGATCTGCCTGCTAAACATTCAGCTTTTTCTGCTGGCGAAGTGCCCTTTGAAATCCAGCTGCAACTGTGTTGGGAAAAAAAAGAAACAAGAAATAGGAGGGGTGGGCTTTAAGAGAGAGCAACAAAAAAGGGGGGAAAGGGAAGATGAAGGAGAAGAGACAGGAGAGAAAGAGAGGAAGAGAGCAATAAAGGGGTGGGCAGTGTGTGTGTGTGTGAAAGAGAGAGAGTCTGAATGGGCATGCTCCACTGGGGCCTCACCCCCCACTGTAAGAGACCTCCACAGATTATCCTTCATCTGAGCTTGTCGGTCTTGACCCCACCGACCCTGAGGCCCACACTCTGTATTCTCTCTCTCTTTCACACACACTTTTCCTCACTCTCTCTCTCACTCACTCTCTCACTCATTCTCCACACACCCTCATTATTTTCTCTGTGTCACTCACTCTTTCTCTTTTACCTCTCTGCCGCTCACTAACCTCCAATGCAACTACACTGCTGACCCTCCAGCTCCACCCTGCCAACACACACACACACATATACACACACAACCAGGTTCCTCATGCAGAAAAGGGGGACCCAATAGGAGAAAATCCAGGCTGATGTGCAGGACAAATGAGGAGGGGAAGAAAGAAGAAAAGGGGAGAAAGAAAGAAGGAAAGCTTTTCACTACCACTGGTATAAAATAGAAAGGGGTGGAGGGAGAGGGGCAGAGGGGGACTAATGCAACACAGTGTATATACAGTACCACAGGTGTTTTGCCCAGAGAGTTTTATTAAGAGTCTGTTGTTGCACCATATTTAAGGTGTTCAGATTGTGACCTAAAACTCCTGTTAAATTGTTTCCCAACTCTTGATGATTATTATTTCCTTTTTTTTTTTTTTTCTACCAGGAAGTCCCATTTTAATAAAAAATCTCTTTAACGAGAGAGACCTGGTCAAGATAGACACGCCACATATTACACAGTATGAAACTTTCAGCTTTTCCCAGATCTGTGAAAACGTTTGGTACAGCAACTACCCTATATGTTATCTTCATAAAACCCAGAAATCATATTAAAAGATATGGAAAATAGATGTGTGACAAAAAAAATCTATAGATTCTATATCTTATATTTTATTTCAATTAGACTGAAAATTGCAAAAACAATGAGTATTCTTGTATTCATACTTTGACTTCATTTTGAGTCACATTAAATTAAACCCTATGTGATTGACCAGTGCAACACACAGAAAGAGATTTTACACGGTGGTCCTCTTCAGGGAAATTAATTTACCCTTCAATGTATCCAGTAGTTTTCCTCTTGCTGAAAACCTTATTTCACATCCGACCTGAGCTCCATAATGATACATATAAACTTCTTCCGCAAACAAAAACATGGGAAAATCCATGTTGTGCGTGCCTACATGGAGGACCCCTTGTTTGCCCATGTGGAGGTAAAAATGGAAAAGCAAGTAGCAGACTGGATAAACTGTGAGCATGAATACGTTAGCGCTCCTTAGGTTTTATTTGCAAAGCTGCAGGTGGATACTTGAATGACATGACACTGTTTTTCTTGGCATGGTCACTGGCTGCACTTTGTCGATGTGACCTAGCTGCTTGTTTTTGATGTAAAGGTAATATCATTTGGAGGAAAAAAAAGACAAACATGAGGTGGCACAAGGTATTTCTATGGCAGACTGAAATCATTACAATATTCTTAGAGTAATTCAAAAGGAAGCTGTAGTCCCTGCTATTTTGTATGGTTTAAGGTACATTTATCATCCTGACGTATAATATATATTTATATTTTTTTTTTAATGAAGTCTTTTCAAAATAATATTTGAATATTATGCTTCTATAGTATGGTATTATAGGATTCTTATGAACAGTATAGGCTATATGTCAAAAAAAAAATGAACATGAACATAAAAGTGATTTCTATCTAAAACTAATGTTATGACGATGACTTGAAAGTGAAATGTTGACCTTGACCTTGAGCTGCTCCTCTATATTGAGTGACCATAGGGAAATACAATGCAAAATGTAAAATAAAAGCACCGCAATAAATAAATGTTCCTTGTTGGTTTTGTTCAGACTAATATTTTAGTTGTTTGGGTGTGGACTGCAGGCTGTGATTTGAGTTGGTGTATTGGATTTGATTTACTGTCTGTGACAAAGACATCTCATTTATTATTTATTTCATTTTTTCCCCTTCCTTTTACATTGTTTACCCTCTTGCACCCTATTTAATATTTTTGCTTTTTTTTTTTTTTTCTTTACTTACATTGTAATTTCCCCACTGATGAAGGAATTTGAATTAAGCTCAATTAGGCTCAAAAGTCCATTTAATTGCATCAAAATCAGGGTCGGTTGAAAGCTCAGGGGGAAAAAAAAAAACAAAACTAATCAGTGGGCCCTTTAGTTGAGGTGATTTCGTCTCTCCTCGCATCTCTTGTCGTTATTTCATCGCACAGTTTAGCTCCATGAATGGAGGGAAAGAGCGAACCTCGCAGCAGCGTTCGATTTCTCCGCCAGCCTCGTTAAACCCCTTCCCGCCAGGGGGCAGTAATTGAAAGCCAGGCGCACACCGGGCACCTGGGTAATCGAGGGAACTCAGGCGATTCCTGTCCGTAGCTAACAGAAGCTAACCGTCTAATCTCCCGGACAACGCAGTTGCGGTTGTTTTTGTCCGTTTGAGTGCCCATGCCTTCTTGCCTTTTGTATTATAGTGATTTTCTAACACGCTGTCAGTGACAAAAGTGAGGCACACACCGACGGACAAGTTTAAATACGCTGGATGTCTGGGCACTGTTGCTTTCTCCCAGGATGCTAGCGCACAAGCGAGTCAGCTAGGTAGCCAACCTGCTAAAGCAGCCAAGTAGCAGAGCTGTCCGGATGCTTTGAGCAACAACGCAGCGGGTTTTGGGGAGTTTCTTGTCGGCCTTGCATGATGTCAAGCAACCGGCCACAGCTAAGCGCTGGCGGGGCGAGTTCGGTGCCCAGCACAAGCAGCAGCAGCAGCAGCAGCAGCACGGGAGGCACCGGGAACACGAACGGTGGCGGAGGCAGCAACGCCGTCACAAGTAATGGTAACAATTCTGGAAACGTCGTGCCCACCCGGACCTTGGCAGCGGCCGGCGAGAGTGGCCTGTCGGTGCCAACTTTGGCCGCCGTGCCGTCGAACCGGGGCGGCTTCGCCTCTCTGAGCAGACCCTCTGCGTCTTCAGGCAGCAGAAAGAAGTCCCTCCATCAAGCACCTTTATACAACGGCCTCTTGAATTCATACGAAGATAAAAGCAACGATTTTGTGTGGTTAGTGTTCTCACAGGCAATCGAAAGATAACTTACTGCTGGAAAAGTTTGAGGCTTGCACTTAACGAGCCTTTTGTTTTTTTGTTTTGTTTTGTTTTGTTTTTTTTTTTCCAGCCCCATTTGCTTCGAAATGATAGAGGAAGCACACATGACAAAGTGTGGGCATAGTTTCTGGTAAGTGTCCAGCTGTGGCAGAGACAGTGGGATCAGTGTTTGTCCAGAAAATGACATGAAGTTTGTTAGAGAACAACGACACACCCGCCGAGGAGCTGTTTAAACCACTGACAGAAAATAAAATGAGCTCTGCTTTGTGAGATTATCAGAAATAATCCATGTGATCTGCCATAATGGTGCATGTATATATCCCAGTGATGCTTACGGCTTTAGAAAGGAGGAACAATAATTTGTCCACCTGTCCAACAGTTTACCTAAACTAAACTAAACTAACTAACTAAAACCTAAACCAATCTAACAACCAAAATCAGTCCCGGCACGATCAATAAAGAGTGTTTGCCCTGGTGAATGAATAATAATAGTATTTGTCAGATGCTTTAGTCTGAAAATGTGTCATGAATTGTGAGATGTGTGCCTGCAGGTGGAGCAGGATAGATGATGATGCTCACATTAAAATAATTTAAATATATTGAAAAAACATTTTCTTCAGGTAACCTATGTACAAAAGCAGCATGAGAATAGAGTAAAAAAAAAAAAAAAAGTCAACGTGCCTCTACATGGCATGGGTTTAAACCTGTTTTTCAGCACTGTTAGGTGTAGCTTAACTTCATTACTCGTGACTCAGACTGCCACTGCACTGTCCATTTGATTCCAATTTCTTTGTACTGTTTCAGTTATTTCCACAGTGTTCAGTTCTTTCTCTTTGCTCCAGTTTCAGGTGTATCCGCCAGAGCCTTGAGGACAGCAACAGATGTCCCAAGTGTAACTATATTGTGGATAACGTAGATCAGCTTTACCCAAACTTTCTTGGTAGGTATTACAATAAAGAAGATTTTGGTTTGTTTATACGTCTAAGTTGTAAGGTCTTTGTTTGTTCCCTTTTTCATATATGATTAAAAAAAAACCCTCTGAAATAGTATTTTCATATTGCTGGGCTGAATAACTGGGGTTTTTGCATGTTAACACAGGAGTTTTGTATGAACAAATATAAAAACGCATTGTGTCATCAGGATTGAATACATTTGTTATGCTGTTCATATTAAGGTTGCCCCTACAGGAATTGAACTGCCTTTTATAAATGAAGCAGTTCTGCCTTTTATCCAGCGTACGCTTATAAAAGGCCTTACTAGAATCTGAGTGGATTTAATTGTATACATGAGATAGGAAATTCAGAAGATAAAAACAGTAAATTACATCCTGATAACATTTCTGTAAATTACTTGCGTAGCTTTTAGATCTTGTCCTATTATGTCTTATTTACCCCCTTCCCCACAATGTCCTCCACCCCGCCCCTCTGTGTTGCAGTAAATGAACTGATCCTTAAACAGAAACAAAGGTCAGAGGAGAAGAGACTAAAATTAGATCATCCTGTAAGTATAACACACATACACAACTACTTTGTTTCTCCATTTCTATCAAACCCTCAAAATGGCTCACTCTCTGTCTCTGACTCCCAGAATGGGTCCAGGTGGCAGGTCTTCCAAGATGTGTTGAGTCCTGACCAAGAGAACTTGGACCTGGCAAATGTCAATCTGATGCTGGAGCTCCTTGTTCAGAAGAAGAAGCAGCTGGAGGCGGTAAGGAAGGGGCTATGGCTGATCAGATATGTGTTTAACATAATTTACATCATGTCTTGCATTTTGCCCCTGCATTTTGGTCGTTCAGCTCCAACAAGGGCTGTGCAGTATTCCACTGAAAAAGCTATAATGATCCAGATTTGAGTCACAGATGACTCATAACTTATTTCACGTGGAAGGAAGAAAATTGAGTCACTTTGTAACAGTTCACCAAATCTAGTACCTGCCATTTATGAACACTTTACTGGCTGCCTGAAATGGGTGAAAGCTTCCAAAGAAAATACAAAAAATATTTCCCCTTTTGTCCTTCAATGAGCAGAAATCACCTAATAAGTGCAGTTAGTTTGCATATAACCCAATATATTATTAAAAATTATATAGGCGGATTTGCATTCAACACATCTTTTCCAGCTAATACCCTTTAACACTTAATGTAAAGAAGAATCCATGCAATCTCACTATAGTCTGAATCCCCTGTAGAGTCCACTGAACATCCCTGCACAGCCAAGCACACCAAACCCTGCTGCCCTTTATTCAATGAACACCTGTGTTCATTTAAAAAGACAACGATAACACTCTAGAGTAACAGTATTTTAATGTGGGGAAAAATAATAAACCAAAAGTCATGCCCCACATCACACTGTCATACACCAAGGTGGAGCACGGGTGAAGATTACCACTTAACAAATGCAAGATTCACAGGAGTTAATTGGGAAGAAAGTAGAAAGAATTCGACAAATGTTGCCACACATCGGGGAGATCTGCATTCTCCCAGCAGCTCTGCATGGGATGCATTGTGGACCATAATCACTTTTCCTCACAATGAGAATATTCAATAATATAAAAGGTTGCGTAATCAAATATATGAAGAAAGAGGTTTTTGTCTGTGATTTTTCTGTATGTACTGTAGGCACATACTGTGAATGTGGTCCTATTTGACAGAACAGCATCAGCAATGACACCCTTGGGAATGACATTATCCAGTGGCTGTACCCTGTTATATTCACACTATCAATATTTCTGCTGTGTAGAAAGTCAACAGTTGTTCAGTCATGTGAACGGTTTTATTCAGTAATGCTTGGCATGGTCCTTTTGATAGATACTATGTTTGTCTCCTGGTTTACACAGATACTCATTGAGTAAATGCTTTTTCACGTCTCTCTCTCTCAGACAGTCTGGAACATCCCCCTTTTTACTTGTTTTTTGTCCATCTATGCAAAATTAAAACAAGTGGCAGGAAAGAGAAGTTGGAGCCACAACCTATCCTGTTGATTTGTGTTCTGTCACATCAGCACAGATCTTGTGTGTTACCTCAGAGTGACAGTAGGTGCATAGTTTCCGAACTAGTTGCATCACAAATTTCACCGTCTGCTCTTGAATTGCAAAGACTGCTGCTGCGACAGATCACATTTAGTTCTCTCTGTCAAACATAAGCTTGTCGTATCGCTGCACACACAAACGCATGTAGTAGCTGTGTGTTTGGCTGAGTAGAGACACACACACACACACACACTAGAGAGACCAGTGCATGAGGTGAGATTAGCTTGTTGTGGATGTATCGTATCTGTTATGTCAGCTGATGTGTATCAAGAAATTGCAACAGAAGGGTAATGATTGTGTTGGAGATATTATAAAAATGCTGTCACCATTACATATTTTGCACAAGAGAGAATCCATAATTTTATGTCTCAGCTGTGAAATATCTTATTGCACAAATTCAAGACAAACCCATCAAAAAGGATTGTGTAAATTATGTGTGTAGGTTAAAACATTTGCGGATGAATCATGAGCCTGCAAACATGTTTCCTGCCAAAGTATGTTAAATCTGCCATCACCTCAGGAAGGTTCAGATTGTACCAGATTCTCACATTAACATTAACCTCCTGTAATCTCAACCTGCCTCGAGGTGGGTACACAGGAAACAACGGCCTCTCTGGAGTCGAGAGTTGAGAAGCACACAGACTTGAACTAGGTTGTGTTCCCCTGGATGGTTTAAATCCACAGTCAGTGATTATGGAGCCCCTTTTCCACTGGTCAAAAAAAACTCCTAACATCTGGCTTTTGTCAGCAATGGAAAAGGCTCGAATCAGCATTCAGACCTGCATCAAATGACTCTGCAGTAGACGTGGGTGTTTATCTGCTTCAGCTTGCCAGCTTCTGATCGGCATTGATGGAAACACAACACCCGGGTGAATGCACTTTTTATTTTTGCTCCTTCTCCTGCTGTAATGTCTCACACAACACACACCTACCACCTGTCCAGAATGGTGCTGTTTAACCAGAGACGCCGCAGCTACAGCTTCCCTTGAGAGTGAGCTAAAGCTCTCGAATAACTTTTTAAAAACCCACAATCACTGATCAAAGTGTCTTTGACTCCAACTCTTCTACAGGCGCACAAACCCGGAGATAAAAAATGACAAATCTGTCGTATCAGTTTCTCCAGTGTGTGTCCTCAATCCAAAAAAGCCAACTTCCACTTGGCAGTGGAAAAAGGTTATTTTCAAACACAACTTATACCTGCTAATTTTAGGGTAGGCACATAGGGTTAACTGAGGATAGTTGAGTGTCAGTTGTCCTCTTTGTCTTGGTGGAGTAGAGTTACTCCCTTAGAGTCACTGTTGTCCTTTTGTCTTTTTATTACAGAGAGAGAGAATTGCAGGATTCAGCAGAGAACAAAATTTATGATTGCAAAGGCACGTTTATTCGAGGAAAGTAACATATTTAGCTAATCTCAGGGCTAAGTAAAGGACAATAGGATAACAGGGAATGTGTTTTTAAGATTTTGCACCGCAGCTTTGGTAGACTAGCACCAGAAGAGCCCCACACACACCCGGTATTTAACGCATCAATTTCTTGTTTAGCTCCATGTGTGTTATACGGTATGAATTCATTTTTGTTTTTGGTTTGTGGTCTATGTGAAGAAGCAGGTGAGCGTTTGTGGTATTGTGTGGGATCGTCTGTGTCTGTATCCTCTGGGTGCTGTTACTGTGGTTGGTTCTTCCTCTGATGCCTGTGAATTTAGCCATAATTGGAATCAGATGCTAAGTCGCTCCATTGTCTGACATTGGTTGTATTAGAAGTGTTTCAAAAGGGAAATATATTTTTCCTCAATACAATAATCTGAAAAACAACAAATTCTCAGTTTCACCAGCTCTTCCAAATGTTTGACCATCCCATCCATTATCTATACAGCTTATCCATGCAGGGTAGCAGGTGCCTGGAGCCCGTCCAAGCTGACATTGGGTGAGGTTGGTATCTACCCTTTATAGGCAACAATTCAGGCCTACGGGCAATTTAGGGTCACCAATTAACCTAAACCTGCATATCTTTGGACTGTGGGAGAAAGCCAGAGTGGGAAACCTGGAGAAACCTAGAGGGAACTCATGCAGGCACAGGTGAACATGCAAACCCCATATAGAGAGACTCCGTGTCCAGAGGTTCGAACCCAGACCCTTTTTGCTGTGCGGGGGGCAGCACAGCGGCGCAGCTAACCACTGCACCGCCGTGCTGCCCCTGTTTGACTACGCTATACACTGAATAGCTGGTACAACCCTCCAACCCTCTGGTTCCACCCCTCTACTATTTTCTTTCATGGTAAATCTGGTTCAAATTTGCCAAATATGAAATGTAAGGTGGGGTCATGCAGTTCATTTTTCCAGGTGGAATTGTTCATCAGGCCGTTTGACTGAATGAGATTTTGACAATTTAGACATATTAATTTGTTTCTGTCTGATTTTAGTCATTCAGGCAGTCATTCAAGTTACTTTTTCAACTGTCTTCTACTAGTTACTATCGATTTTGAATTACTTGTTTACATCTCATGTATCATTTGATGGCTGCATCATATTCTTTGTAAATGAATATAAAATATATAGTTTTTTCAGCTGTATCAAGTCCCTTCAATTTAATTTCAGCAATTGTTTTGTTTTAAAAAACAGCGGGTGTATTCATGGCTAATGGAGGTGCAGGTGATGTTTCGTTGGGACTGAACTTTCTCACCTCATCAAATGTGTAACAATTTCATTAAGTCCTGCAACTGCTCACTTCTATATATCAGTTTGGTTTGAACAGCTTCAGTTAGAGCTTTTTGTCAGAAAAACAAAATGATAAGAAATAGAATGGGCTCATAGATGAACCAGGGCTGCAGCGTTGAACACATTTTCCACTTTTATAGATCTTATCTTTCCGATGTGGTTAAGAAAACGTTTTCTGTGGCTTTGCTTGTACTTGTGTGTGATTATGTACTTTGTCTGTCTCTCCACTAGGAATCTCAAGCAGCTCAGAGACAGATTCTCATGGAGTTCCTCAAAGAAGCCAGAAGAAACAAGAGAGAGGTGCTGTTATTATCTACACAATATAAATCAACTGAGCAGTCAGTTGATGAAGCACTTTTCAGGAATATGTGAAAATATTTCTGTATATCAGAAATGACCTGTGACAAACTTATGTGGCTTTTTTCTGGCTCTGTCAACAGCAACTGGAGCAACTGCAGAAAGAGCTCAACTTTCTTGAAGAGGACATTAAGCGTGTTGAGGTAAAGAAACACAGAAGCACAAGTCGAAAGGGACAGATGTATGTTGGGGAAGTCAGTTTTTGTTCTCTGGCTGCTGATTTGTCCCACTTATAATCCAGAGCTGAACAATTAATCAAAATATTGTTGAAACTGCAATATGGCGAAGTGCAAAACATCCAGTAATAAATGAAGCACCGTGGTGCTGTATTTGGTACAGACAGCGGCAGAAACGATTATCGTTTTGATATTTTTTCAGGGAAAGTGAAACGTAAAAATGAACTTGTGTTTAATATCACAATATCAAAATAATAATGATTCTGACAATTATGTTTTATGCACCTTTATAAACAGGTCCAACAGTAGTGGTTGTGACACAGCTTATTAAGGCAATTAAAGGAGCCATTTGTAAGTTTTGCTTCATGGCTAGCATTAGCATTAACAGCTGTTTACTCACCAGTCTAGAGGAAACGTGAGTTCAGCATCAAACGTCATTCCTGTACTCGCCAACGGCTGTTTCCAGAGTCGAAAAGCAATGCTGTTGTTTTATTCAACTGAAGTTAGCATGCTAACCAGTAAGGGTGTAAGTTGTCTTTCACTGGGATGTATATCCATCTAAAATCCATTTGCAAAGTAAATAATCGATTGTATCAATACTAAAAATTTGCACATTGTATTGAAGCATGACAAACTTTATTTGGATGGATTTTTGGCACTTATAATAGTAAAGAACCGTTACGGTCTCCCTGTGTGTGTCGTCGGCATGCACCAGCAGCGCCAAAGACGACAATAGACCGAAGCAGTGTGAGAGATTTTCAATCCACATTTGTGGTCCCTCAACTTTTGCTTTTGCAAAAACAGGAGATGTAAGGGATTTGGGTATAAATTAATTAATAATTAGTTTATTATTATTATGTATCCTGATAATTAATAAATAATAATAAAGTAATGAATACATTTATCCCAATCCCTCACCTGCACTGTCCAGTATCCAGGTATTTATTTCACAGTCACATTGGTTGAATTTTTGGCAAAAAAAAGTCACTGTATCAGTTTCAAGTCATGGAATTGTATCATGTCGTTCTAGATGAGCCAAATGTCGTTCTTTAACCTTATTGGAACCATGGAAAATCATACGTGTTGTATCGTTGTAAAAACGCATCGTTGCACCCAGACTAACCAGCTCGTCCCAGCCCATATCTGCCTATCTTGTCAATTCTGATATTGAATCACTGTAGCCTCCAATCTGCTCTGAAGATTTCAACTCAGGGCGTTTTATAACTTCTTGTATTACAATCACAATAACGACCACCACCTGCTCCCAGCGGGAAACCGTGTTTGGTGGCAAAGAAAACTTACAAATAGCCTATTCAAGAAAATTTAAAACCATTTGAGGCTGATTGCAGGAGTTTATGTCAATATCCATGGCTCCTCCTCTGAGTCATAACTCAGTCAACTCTGAACAAAAACACATATCCACATACCTTTATTTTCTGAATCGGAGAATAAAAATGTCTATAAAGCAGAATCAAGAGTAAAGATGGTCCAGAACATGCCAGAGAATTATCAGCTGCTGCAGCAGCAGTTTTATCTGAGACGGGGCCCACAGGGTCTGACACTGAAAACCCCTGAACTAAAAACATTTAACTGAATCCAAATTCCAAGAATGGTCTCATTGGAAAGGTGGAGGAGCAGCACGCATGATAATGGAAACACATTCTGTTTTGAAATGGCAACAACTGGAGCCACTCATCACCACAGCTTGAAATAGACAATCGTGTTATTCCTGTTTAATCTTCCAGGAAATGAGCGGACTGTACTCCCCCATGATGGAGGCAGAGTGTACAGTGCCTAATGTCGAAGCTCCCTCACCAGCACCCAGGTACAGCTCTGTCATCTGACAAAAAATGCATATATATATATAAATATCTGTAAAGGAAGTGAATCCAGCATCATCACAGCACTAATTAACATTCACCATATCTGTTCACTATGATAGAAACTCAATGTTTTACCTTTTGTTCTATAATGATTACTATATCTGTTTACAACCACTTAACTACATACTGTATCGTCTAATGTTTGGGCATTATGCTATAGAGTGGCTTATGTGTGTGTGTCTGCTTGTTGAGTAGCTGTAGCAGTATTATTGAGCCACCTGACTACAGCCAGCCTCCAGGATTTGGTGGAACAACCCAGGTGAGTCAGATAAACACACAAGCTTTGGATATTAAATTAAAGGCCTGACACATTCAGTATATATATTTTTTGTAATGGCAAGTTACAAAGTCACGCATGTTCTCAGTAACACTATAAATGAGTGTTGACAGAATAGATGTTAGCACAAGGTGAGCACTAATGCAACTGTCGGTTCTAGGGAAAACGACAGACCTGGTACAACAGCACACTGGCTTCAAGAAGAAAGAGGCTGACGGCTCATTTTGAAGATCTAGAACAGTGCTACTTCTCCAACAAAATGTCACGTATCACAGGTACTAGACCTGCAGACAGTGGTGCTGTTCTTCACAGAGCAACTGCATTGTGGTCAGATAAGAATCTGTTGTTCTGATCCTGTGCTGTAATATTTGAAAGTCTGGACCTGTACCTTGAGGTAACCTCTGTTGTGATTTGGCATTTATAAATAAAACCTTACTTGACCCCTGATCACTGCAGTAACGACTTCAGTTGCCTTCAAGAAGGATGCGAGTAAGGCCTCATTTCCTAGAGCTGGACATTTCATATCAGAGGATGGCCACATCTCTCATTCAGCTGTTACTGCTTCTTTATATGAAGACCACTTTGATCACAAACCTCCACCACACATGACATTGTCACTGTGCTCTGTGCATTCAGCAGCTTTGGTGCTGGCTCACACCACTTGGATATTAATGAATGTGACGACCATTTATTCAGTTTAACATGTGGTGTGAAGGTTCATCAGTCACTGTGGTTTTATTTTTTCTTTTTTACATTGTATAGTTAGTCCATGTCCCCGGTGCTCTTTGTAAAAGGCGTGTGTGTTTCTGGTGTTTTCAGATGAGGGGAGGAACCTGAACCAGCTGGATGATTTCATGGAGTGTTTGTCCAAGTTCACTCGCTACAACTCTGTGCGGCCACTGGCCACCCTCTCCTATGCCAGTGACCTCTATAACGGCTCCAGTATTGTCTCCAGGTATGCAGATAAAACAGATTGAACCTGCATGTCCATGTCAGTGTTGAGTTGCAAGGTGAAATCATGGGAATTTTGTCTCTTGTGTATAAATGTTAAGCATATTGTGTTTTTGTTGCATCTCAGTATTAAAAAAAAAAGGAACACAAGTCTTGGTAAATCAGTTTCATCTTCATCGTTAATCCTCAGGTACTAATTATATCATGTCGTGAGGTCTTTGTAGTTTTTCACATATGCACTCAGAAATTGCCAAATTGCAGTTTCATGTGGGAATATCTTACATCTTTGTTTATTTCTTATTAGAACAACATTCAAATCTCCCAGATCAGAACTTCACCCAGAATTTAAAAGTGGAGAGGAATCAGAAATATGTGTTTATATTTTACTGTGGTCTTGATCAGCTCACTCACTGTCTCTGATCGAGTTCTCACTCCTGTATTCTCCAGTATTGAGTTTGACCGTGACTGTGACTACTTTGCCATTGCTGGTGTGACCAAGAAGATCAAGGTGTTTGAGTATGGCACTGTGATCCAGGACGCAGTGGACATCCACTATCCTGTCAACGAAATGACCTGCAATTCCAAAATCAGGTAGGGAAGTAAGGGTGTGGAGATGTCTCTCAGATCCTACACAGGTTCTGATCTCCTTGAATCCTGCAGGTGGTTGGGAATTAGTCCAGTTACCTCGGAGTATGTTCATTCACTATTACACTTTCTTCCGTGTCTTCCATTCATTCACAATTTAGCACAGAGGTTCTCAACCACTGAGCTGTGACTTGGTACTGGTTTGTTGATGTTTGGCTACCAGGCCGCAAAGATGTTATCTGACAAGAACCAATCATTCAGCTTTTAGTGGGATAGACTTGTAAAAGCATACTCACTAAAACGAATCCGAGGCCTGAGTCGAAAGAAATGAATCACTAAGAATGTGACTCATTGTGAATTGAAAGTGATCCCAGCCCTTTTTTGTTGTAGCTGTATCAGCTGGAGCAGTTATCACAAGAACCTTCTGGCCAGCAGTGACTATGAGGGTACTGTCATCCTGTGGGATGGATTCACCGGCCAGAGGTCCAAAGTCTACCAGGTATGAGACTGAGGTCTTAGACCATCACTTCTTGTGATAAGCGGCAAATAAAAATTTTTTTTTTATTGGAATCATATTTATGAACAAATTCTCATTTTGCAGTTTTGTCTCTCTTGTCCTAAAAAATAAACTTAATTCAAACTATATTTAAAAAGAAGACATAAGAATAATATCATCCAAGGTCACAGATTAAGAAGTTTAAAACTGTTAATAAATGATGTTAAAAATAATTATATTTTTAATCATAAAGAAAATTAACCTCATGGGATTTCAGTGCTTGCACCGATCAATCAGCTGGTGAAGGAAAAAGCCGGTTTGTGGTGTGATGGTCTCAGAATTTGTAACATCTGTAAGTGAAGGAAAGTAAATTAAAGGAAATAATTATGATTATTATAAAAATGATATGTGTAGCTGTGGATCATAGAATAATTGGACAGAATCCGTATCAGCAGGTCAGACTTTGTCAGAAACGCGAGATGTTTCTTGTGACACCTTTTTAAGGCTTCCTTCTGTTTTCAGGAACATGAAAAACGGTGTTGGAGTGTTGACTTCAATCTGATGGACCCCAAGCTCTTAGCCTCTGGCTCTGATGATGCTAAAGGTAATTGAGAAATACTGGCCCTTACTAGTTTTCACACACAGATCATCTTCTAGTTTCCCTTTTATGTTTTAATCCTAATCCAATTTTTACCCATGGTCAAATATTCTTGTGTCTGTTTTTGTTTTTCAGTGAAGTTATGGTCAACCAACCTCGACAACTCAGTGGCCAGTATTGAGGCCAAGGCCAATGTCTGCTGTGTTAAATTCAGTCCAACCTCCAGATATCATCTGGCCTTTGGCTGTGCAGGTAAGACGAGGGCTGGGTTTAGGTTTCTGTCATGTTTTTTCTTTGCAACCTTCTAACCTACATTTCACCAACGTGCTAAATGGGAATGCACCTTCAGATCCTTAACATGGTTTCTAAGCAAATTTACAGGTCATGGTACAGGGTCAGACACGAGCCTAACAACCAGCTCAGCTCAGAATGTGGTCAGTGAGCTCAGCTGTCTCTCATCAAAATCACACACAAAGAAACTTGTTTTTCTCTCCAAGATGTGACAATGTTGTTGCTTCCTGACTCTGGTGCACAAACCTCAAACCATGGCAGGTTTTCCTTGTAGACCACTAAATTTCCTCTGTAGTCACGCAGACTCTGGTGGGGTAGACTATTTATTACTCTCCCAAAGGAGAAATAAGAATTAGAAATATTCAGTTGTACATAGAGACAATTGTTTATGAAACTAATATTGGATGAGCAGCCGCTCAGAAACTGTTATCCAGCTGTGAAATGCCTGGCTTATTTACCTTATCCCCAGTGTCTCTAAGGTCTGAGTCCACTAAGCCTGAAAACGGAAGCCTAGCCTTGACTTGGAGTTTGTTGGTTTATTGTCTTGAGTAAAGCTAAAAACAAATGTAGAACACAGCTTGTTAGAAAATGTTCTCTCCTTGTAAACACACACTTCTCCTCACAGACCACTGTGTCCACTACTATGATCTACGCAACACTAAGCAGCCTATCATGGTGTTCAAAGGCCACAGGAAGGCCGTGTCCTACGCCAAGTTTGTCAATGGAGAGGAAATAGTTTCTGCGTAAGTCAGTCAAGCCTTATTTCTTATTTTGAGCAGTAGATTTTAAAAATTATTGTACAACAATCAGAAATATTTCTTTTTCCAGTTTGGAGTATTAAGATGTTCCCTGTTTGCTTATTCTCCATTTAGAGTCTTGCTCCATTTAATATTTAGTTGATACTTAAGCTATTATCCCTAAACATTCTTTATAGGGGCATGACATTTATTTCTGGCTCTTTTGTTTTCTTTCCTTATTTATAATTAAAAATAACCTGGTTTCATGAAAAATAACATAGTTACTTACTAGGTTCTACCACTGACATGTGTCCTTCAGGCTTGGACTCATGCAATTTTGCTGTTTAATTCATTCGCAGTTCAACAGACAGTCAACTTAAGCTGTGGAATGTCAACAAAACCCACTGTCTGCGCTCCTTCAAGGGTCACATCAATGAGAAGAACTTTGTAGGCCTAGCCTCCAATGGAGACTACGTTGCCTGTGGTAAGCATTTACTGTGAGTGAGACTGCACTAGCCATGATATTTGGTGTTTGTTTAGCAAAGCAGGAGCACCACTACCTACATGACATAGAAGACTATGTAAAGCTGCTCACTAAGGCTACATTATAGTGCAAATTAGGCATTCAAACCACTTCCAGCACCTCAGTTAGCGATTCTCAGCATAATGATCTATGAGCAATTACACATAATATGCCAATGAAAGCTTTTTAAACACACAACTGCGGTTATTGCCGAGTATGCCAGTAAATGCACCGATCCGATGCCATGTATCTTGTAATTTCTGACATTCTGCAAATGGCTAACATTCATTCTAATCTTACTATTTACAAGAAATCTATTCTTCCCCGCCACTCTAAATCCATAAGCTGCACAGAAAGTTGTGCCATGCAGCCACCAGCAATTATTGCTGATTTCTGGTAAAGCAAAATGTCAGCAATTTGTCTACACACTCTAGAAGGTCCCACTAGCAAAATGGCAATTTGAATGAAAATAGTTACCTTTTTTGTGTGTGTGTGTACAGGCAGTGAGAACAACTCCCTGTACCTTTACTACAAAGGACTTTCCAAGACGCTGTTAACATTTAAGTTTGACACGGTGAAGAGTGTCCTGGACAAGGACAAGAAGGAAGACGACACCAATGAGTTTGTCAGCGCTGTCTGCTGGAGGGCCCTGCCTGACGGAGTGAGTCCATCTCAATACCACACTGTTGATTTTGATACACTACAGGGAATATTACACCAACTAGTTTGTGCTCCTACTTAGCAGAACATCTTTTCATCTTGATGCCTTTAGTAAGATGGAAAGGTTTATAATCCAAATTGTACAATTTACTCCTAACATACAAATTACACTAATTGTTCTATAAGTGATTAACTATCCATGCAGTGCGTTAAAGAAACACTGATGTGTCTCACTAATGATATATATATATATATTTATTTTTATTTTTTTTCAGGAGTCAAATGTGCTGATTGCTGCAAACAGTCAAGGAACAATCAAGGTTTGTATTTTGGAACCTGTACATGAAACATGCTGATAACCAGTGTGTCAACGTATCAAGCCTCTTTAGAACTGAATGAATGAGTCAATTGACAGAAAACTAGCAACTACTTTGAAAAGGGAATGTTTTTGCTTGAAAAAATGACTACTCTAAATGAATCTATTAATTGATATCTTATTTTCTCTCAATCGACTCATTATTTCAGATCTAATAAAGGACCTGCTCTCCATATGTAAAGCTTTAGATGTCTGTTAGCGGTCCAAATACTAAAGTATAGTCTAAACTGTAATTTCTTGAATCTTTGTGTAGATTTGAAGGCAGTGCAGTTCACCGACATTGTGCACAGTGATAGCAGAGGTCTCAGCAGCAGAGATTGCAAAATTTTAGCCCATCAAATCAAAATGATCTGCATGGCCAGATACCACTAAGATTGGGCGGGTCCACAACATGTACATGTTTAATGTAGTGTTTCTCAAACTGTCTGAGAGTGACCACAGAGCCTTATAGTGAGTGGTGTACAGCTATGTTTTGTTTTCAATATTAATTGAACTCATAGCCGATGTAAATTCAAACACTATGATTTAATTGCCTGTTTTACTGTATTGTTGGACTTTAGTGTCACCAACTGTTATGTGACACTGTCCACTCACGTGCCTTCATCAGTCTGCAGTTTGTGTTTTACAATCTATGTCAAAAATCAAAAATATTCAGAGAGAAAATGTGGATAAAGCTGATATTCGGCTAGCAGTTAGCTTGCATTTGGCTAACAGTCAGCTAACAGTCAGCCTGCGCTGGGATTGTGCTTAATTTCACCAGTTATCAGCCTGTTAACTATCAAACACTGACAATGGACAAAATCATTGACTGGAGTTTAAGACCAACTGAAACCTCCAACAGGAAGTGTTGATGGGAGAGTGAGTTTCCTGTTTTGTCACTGACCTATCCAATAAAGACATCAAAATGTCAAAATGCAAAAAAAAAAAAAGACTTTCCAAGATTTTCCATGCAAGCTCACTACAACACTTCTGAAGTAGCAGCCCTCTTGGTTTTAGAGATGTTTAAAAGTTAGGTGATCCATAGGTTGTATTTTATGTATTTTAGTGTCTAAGTGGTGCTTGGTCTGAAAAAGTTTGAGAAACATTGATCTAGGTGAACCTTTGTGTTGTCCCAAAATGTGGGGTTGTCTGGTGAAACAGAACAAAGATGATTTTCTGCTTTGAGCCTTCACTTTGTCTATATTAAGTAAAAATGTCCTCCAGACTTATCCTAACACCTTAAAACTGGCCTCTGAGTGTGTTTGAAACATTTAGTAACATAGTACTCCATTCGTCCTATTTTAATCATTTGTCTTTTAACGGTATGCCACAGATGACTTCACGGGTCTGTCTTTTCTCTCCGCACAGGTACTTGAGCTCGTCTGAAGGCCCCACTGTGTCCTCATTCGACAAGAAACTACAATGAGCCTCTCTTTGTTTGGTAGAGGATCGGTCTGATGCAGGGAGAACCCAAGCTGCCTGCTGAATTAGGATTTCAGCCAAAACTGGCAGAGCTGAAATAAACTGAACCCGTCTTATTTTAATGAGCTACACTTTTTGGACAGCAGTCAAGACTTTGGAACAGTACATCAGTATAGCAGGAGAGGATGTGCTGTCATTTTACAGCAACAAAACAAGGACCTGGCTTGGGCACAAAATGGAACAAGAGACTTTAGAAAGCATTTTTGTTTATCAGCTATAATAGAACACCTATGGTTTTAGGTCAAATCAAAACTTGTACCTTTTTAATTAAGCTGTTGCTCTCGAGGGTAAATCCAGCCGAATGCTACTAGTGTGATGCATTTTCCCTTTTAAAGGCCAAAGCACAAGAGGAAATGACATGCAAAAATGATGTCTTCACGTGAAGCTTTTAACTCCCTCCACCCCCCCCCCCCAACATTGTTTGTCGACTTTTCTTCCCCCATTTATGTGTACTTTTGTGTTTTTCAGATTGGGAGAAACCAGTTTTAATAAATATGACTTGAATTTCATTCTGTCAAGCGTATCGTTGGTTCATTTTCTGGAAGTGTAGAATCATGGAAGACCAATAAATTTAAGGAAATGTTTGGAAACTGCTGATATTTCCGTTACTATCAGAGCAAAATGAGATTTGACATGTTTGTCTGTAATCACAGCAATTCTCATGTAACTTAAGGCATTGATTTGCAATGCCACATTGAACTGGATTTTTTTTTTTCCCCACATATGTGAGCTCATTTGTTGCTTGTTTAAAAAAAAAAAAAGAAAACATCACAGAATCATATTTTGTTACGTAGCAATGGAATTTCCCTTCACATACTGTAGGTTGAAACATCTGATCTGAACTGAACTGCATAAGTGTAACTTCAGACAAACTGCTTTCAGTTTCTGTGAAGTGGTGATCCATGTGGACACATCCAGGGGATTTTGGTAAACACTGCCAAAACCTACCTATTTTATGATAACTCAGTGAGAGGGGTGTTTTGTATTTGTATAACTGAATAAATTATTTCGAAACAATTTTGTCATGTTGGGTCCTATTTTAACTTGATACTTTTGGCATTTTAATGTTTCTCTGAAGTGTACTTGTATGACTGAGTTATGTGTTTACTGTTGGTAATGGGGCTCATGCGGATGGGGTGTTTTAAACCTTGTGTTGAAATGGTAATCTGTTAAATCTTCAGTCTCCCAGAACACATCTGTATTAGCTGAATCACCAGAGAGCCACAAAATAAATAATCTCTACACCGGGGCTGTTATACTTCATGTGAAACCGCTTATTGAAAGAAGCATCCACTGCAGCCCTGTTACTCAGGAAATTTCACACCATCCTCTCTGATGACAAGGGAAAACAGATATGAGCAATTTGTTACTTATATCTCCACACCACAACTTAACTTTCTGCAAAATTAAAATCACTCGAAGAGACATTTTTACAGAGAAACCTTCAACCAAGCAAAACACATGCCACCATTTAAATGATCAATAATTGCATACCTGAATTTGTATTTAAACGTGTTAAAATGAGTCTCACAATCTGTATTCATGAAGTCAAGTCTAAGTTATTTGGTCACAAGATCATTAAGAAGCAGAATTTATTATATTTACTATCTATTTATCATTTCTTCAAAAGCATCTTTTCCAACTCATTTGCGATAAACAAAATCATTTGAGGTCGTCGTTATCATGTGCCATTTACATTTGAGTGCTGTCCTCAGCAAACTCCAGGAAGGGGTTGGGTGATGGTTAGATCAACAGAAATGTGATTTCTATCGAGTCAAAAGCAAAATGAAAAGAAAATCTGAAATATTCATTCAAAACTGCCATCATTATGACCTCAAAATAATTGAAACATTTTAGCTCATGGTTTCCTGTTTCAAAGGTTATATTAAAAATAAACAGTCAATAATATTATTATATCACTAATAAAAAAAAATATATATATATCTGTCTCTTATACACAT
>CM076662.1:2203448-2228622 GCA_038496675.1 Rachycentron canadum
TATATATATATATATATATATATATATATATGCGCTCATTTGTCTTTTTATCTACACAGAGCTTCTTTTGAAATGTTGTCTCTAACCTTTCATGCAACCTTGATAAAACTTTTTATTGTTTTTAAATGCTATTTTAGTGTCATTTTAATGTTTTATTTTTAATGTATTTTAAGTACTTTGAATTGCCTTGTGCCTGAATGGTGCTATAAAAATAAACCTGCCTTGGATGCACATTATCATTTCTTCCATCCACTGATTTCTGAAAACTCAGCACTTTTCACAGGAAATGTGAATGATAGAAAGGAGAAAATAAAAGTGTGATGATGTGTGTGTTTCAGCGGAGCGTGAGGCAGAGGTTCTGTATGAAGTGCTGTTTGATGAAGAATTTGCTGGTGGTCTCAACATCAGGTAATCACACTGAGCACAACTGCTGTGCGATTAAACAAAACTGTAGTGTTTAGTATATGGATGTGTGAATGGAATGATGAAATAATTGGCTGCTCAGATTTAAACTCATTTCAGTGTTTAAGTGAACGGTCTGTACTCCAGCTGTGCTTTTGCTCCGTCTCCTCAGATGTACGTCACCTCGTGGTTACCGCCTCCCTCCTTGTGCTCTCATCAATCTTTCCCATGGAGCCCGAGCGGATCACACCTCCCACAAACTCACCGCCATTGTCAAACCCCAGCCCGTCGCTGGTGCTAACTTCAACTCACACCGCCACCTGGCCGGCCTCAACCATTCGCCACGGTCCCCCTTTATGCCTACACAGGTAAAAGGGGAGAGGATGCACACACCGCAGCAACACACAGGAAACTTGCAACAACAGAAACTCTGCTGTCTATATAATTTTATCTCGAGCTTTTATCCTTCCACCCAAATCTGTCGTTCTCTCTTTCTCCACCCGTAGCATAACAATAAACACGGTGTGGTGAAGGCAGGCTCCCAGGGCAACAGGAGCTCTCCTTCTAAGGGTCCCATCCAGAAACAGGCTAAGGTAAGTTGAAGGTCGCCTGTGTTCTCATCTTTATGGTCTGTGGTCAGGTTTTCTCACCCTGTGTCCATGTAACTACACATGGTTTGTATTACAATATGCAGACTACATGCATAAAGTGACAGCTGTGCACCGCTCACCACTACAGGCGCATGATGTTCTCTCTTTGTCTCCATATCTCCATTCAGAGCAAAGACGAGTACAGTAATGTGTGGCAGTCTCTGCAGAACTCTGGCCCCCCTAACAAACCTCCTGCTCACTGGCAGAATAATGTAAGTCTGTGTGTGTGCATTTGGATGTTCCTAACATTTGGTAAGACGAATATGGCTCCATTCACAGAGATGAGTGTCCTGTAATTATATGATTAACTGACTAATTATTGACCACTAGAGGACTAAGTATCAGATTTTGTGCAACAGCCCTAAACAGGTTTAGGAGAAAACATTGGGCATCACCTCAAGAACAAGCTAACACACATGTCAGTACAAAAGAGGTGTAGTGGGTGTCCAGAGTCTTCCCAGTGCAGCAGTCTCACATATGCACAGTACAGTAGTGTTGATTCAATAGTAAAACTAATATATATATATTTTTTTTAATTGAATTCTCGCCAGAAAAATCTTTTAATTTACACACAGTTAATGTTCACATCCTCATTGTCCAGCTGTGTCAGATGCCGCCTTTTTCACCAAAATTAAATGCAGGTGAACCAGCTAATATAAACTGATTGACTCTTTTCCACTTCCAAACTTAACAACGTTTCTGTGTTTTAAGTCAAATTAAAAAAAATAAATAAATAATAATAAATAAAAACCTTGTTTTTGCCAACTCCAGGAAGGACACTCCCAACAGGGCAAGAACCAGCACACAACCTCCAACAAAGCTGTGAGTACACACAGTACACAAACACTACACACCATATATGTCAAAGGAAGATGCTGACGGCAGCTGCACTCATAACCCATATTGAAATATAATTCTAGATGTTGAAATATGTGTGTGAGTGCGTTCACATGTGGACATTGGATGTAGATGTTTTTTTTGAATGTGTGTGTGTGTGTGTGCGTGCGCTTGATATTATATTTGTTTGTTTCTGTGCTTTTCAGGCCCCAGCTGGTGGCTTTAGACTGTTGAAGAAGAATGAAGACGCTGATTCACTTTTCCCTACACAGAAGACAGCCAATAAGGTACACACACACACACACACACACACACACACACACACACACACACACACACACACACAGTGTTTGTGTAAAGTCTTGGCTCCTTGTCTTCATCCCCCTGTGTCCTTGCACATATCTTTCTCACTTAGGCTTCGACTGAGTTTGAGGAGCTAATTGCCAGCCTAAAGATATCTAAGGGAAGCCAGCAGACCCCTCCTCCCCCTGCCCCTCCATCAGCATCCACCAGTCAGTCAGACGGCCCGCTGTCTCCACAGTCCTTCGCCATGGTGAGCATTGGAGGAGCAGACTGGTTGAGTTGGCAGCAGCTCTTTTTTGTAGTACATCACATTAAGAGGTGGGAAGAGTCTGAGGAAACCCTCAGAATCTTCACTGAACACATGATCAGTTTGATCACACCTTTGTTTCATTACCTCTGGCACAAACATATACTTCGACTCAAGGATGAACTGATTTGAATCTGGTGGTCAAAGGTCAAGGTGGGACCTCACAAAACTCATTTTGGCCTTAACTTTTGAATTCATTCACTCATTTTCTAAGGATAAAATGAAGTGATGACATTTTATATCCAAATGGTCAAAGGTCAATGTCACTGCGACGTCCTAATGTTCTGTTAAAACACCATTATTCAACATTGTTACTCAGGAAGGAGGGATAGTGACCATATTTCCTACAACTTCAATCTTTTTACTTGTTCTTTAGTTTTTATACGACAAAGGACCATTGTCCCAAATATGAATCTACACTATTTTTGACCCTTTAAATCCCAAAGAACATGTCCAGTGTTTATATCCTTGGTTGCTCAGGATTATTAAAGTTGCTTTGTTTTTTGGTTGTCTGTAGAAGGGAACTCTGGTACTGAAGGAGATGCTGAAGATTGACAGTTCAGGAACAGGAAGTCCCTCCCTCCAGGAAAGTGGTAACACCATCCCATCTGGAGGTCAGCAGCAGAACAGGAGACGATCATCCAAGAAGCTAGGTACATAACTGTGCACTACACCGCAACCGGAGAGTTTCTGAGGAGCAGCTCTCTGTGTGTACAGCCTGAACCGTATTTCTTACTCATTTTCATCCCCGTTTCTCTTCCTCCAGCGGCAAAGATGAATGTCCCCCATGTTGACTCAGCTGCATTAACCTCTGCACCAGCCGCCTCCACCAACACTGTGCTGACCAGTAAGGTGTCAGAGCTGGCGTGTGTCTGTGTGGGGTTAGGAATGGCGCCGCCTGACTTCAGCTATATACGCAACAGACAGGTAATACAGCCTGTTTTATTTTTGTCTTTGAGAGCATACAGCGGCTTCAGACCTCTTCAAGTTTTGCACACTTTACACTTGTTTTCATTTGAAATGGTTAAAATGATCCTCTTCCTCAATCTCCTCTGAATTATTCTTTAATTACAAAGTTAAAGCATATTTTTAAAAATAGTTGCAAATTAATTAAAAAATTGTTAAAAGGGGAAATCTGTCATTTACAGAAGTATCCACTGTGTTGTGCCTCCTCTTTGCTTTAATAATGTGTATAGAATGTAATTGGAGTCCAAGTGTGACAAACTGAATTGATCGGACAGAAAGTTTAGAAAAGCAAGTGTCTGTGCCAGTCTGTATAGAAGTCTTTTGGAGAGATGGGAGAAGATGCCAGAAGGACAACCATCTCAGCCGCTCTCTATCAATCACACCTTTATGGAAGACATAGCTGCAGCTTTGTTGGTCTTTGACAAGCAGCATTTGACAGACACTGAGAGCATGGACCAAGAAAACCTGGTCCTGAGCGTTTCTGCAAAGCCCTCGGGCCAAGACAACACTTGTGTAGCTCCAGGACAAGTCTGTAACTGTCCTTGAGTGTCCAAGCCAAAACCCAGACTTAAACCCACAGAACATCTGTGGAGGGACCTGAAGATGGCAGTTCACAGACACCGCCCAACCAATCAGCTTGAAAGGATCTGCCAGGAAAAATGAGATAAACTGCTCAAATCCAGGTGTGCAAAGCTTGTAGAGACTTATCCAAGAAGACTCAAAGCTTTGACTGCTGCCTAAGAGGCTTTTACAAAGTCCTGAATTAAGGGTCTGAACACTTTTGTAACGGAGGTTTCAGTTTTTAATTTTTGATAAATTTGCAAAAATGTTTTTACTTTTTCATTGTGAGTTATTGGTTATAGATGTCATGGGACACACAAAGTGTGCAAACAGTGAGGGAGTGACACTTACAAGAGCTGATCTCAAAAATGTCTTTGGTCACTAGCTCCTGTATGTTTACACTAAAACTGTCCTTTGTCTCCACAGGGTCTGGTCGTGTGTCAGGTGAAGTTGTCCAATGGGCTGATGGTTCACGGTCCACAGTGCCCGTCAGAAAATGATGCCAAGGAGAAAGCTGCCTTCTTTGCCCTCCAAAGACTGGTACACACATACATACACACACAAAACCACACACACATGCTTATGTGCACAAGAGAATGTGACAGGATGTATGCTTGTGATGATCACTGGGATGTGGGAATCATCTAAGTTGAATCTAAATTCATCAGAAATCATTTGCATTTGGTCCTCAGGTGTGGTCTGTGATGTATTTTTATCTGAACCACTTGGTGGACGGCTTAATTCAGTAAAGCAACACAAACATGACTTTTTTTGCTAGAAGATCATTTGCTGTTCAAAGAGCAAACATAGAAATATCTAATTCATTGTCCCTTTCAGTTTAGAACAGACAGGACTGACACAGGATCAGCGATAAACTGCCCCAAATTTAAATATTAACAGTTAAACAGTTTGACAAACTGTGTGTGGTTATTCTGGATAACACTAAATGAAGCAGCAGGCAAAGTGATGACGTAGCTCTGCACTGTGAGAGACTGTAAATATGTTTCAACAGACTCGCAACCAAAGCTTCTGTCTGTATCCTTGTGTGTATCTGTAGAACTCGGTGGGATCAGGCTTCCCCCTCCCACCTCCTCTATACCCAGGAATGGGTCAGATACGACCTCCACCCATAGGAGCCATGAACCCTGTCTTTAACCAGCAAGGTCTGTCTTCCCTCCTTGTATATTCTTACTATAATTGTCTGTTGTCCAGCACCTCTTTGTGGGCATTAATAACAAGTATGTACCTTAAACCTCGTCACCTTGTCATTTCTGCTCTCTGCACTTAAATGAATCAATTAAGTTGATGTGAGACTTTCCAGATGTGTCCATGTAAATGAGTTTGGATCTTTTCTATGATGTTTTCTTATGATCTTTATTTTCCAGGTGGTTTGCTGTTGCCACACCAGGGTTACGCTCCTCCCCCTCTGTGGGGAATGCCACTGCCTCCGCACCACCAGAGCCAACCATTTTATGGGGCAGCAGGAACCTTCCCTGGTGCCGCACGCCCCCAGCCTGCAACAACGTTACCCATCGGCTCACACAACCAGTTCATCCCCTTACAGGTAAACACACACTCCTGATGGGAGGCAGACAGATTGTACATATGTTCTGCTGCCTCTTTATGCTAATAAAGTGATGCTGTCGTCACGGTAACCCAGCTTGTCCTCTGACCTTGGCAGGTAACCAAGAAGCGAGCCTCAGCCAACAAGAAGAACCAGGAGACTCGGGAGTTTTATAGTGCCGCCCAAACCGTGGCCAGGAACCAATCACAGAAGGCCCAGAACCAGCCCTCCGGCCAATCGCAACATCAGAGTGAACCACCGAGCACCCAAGTTAACCAGCCGCACCAATATTCTGCCAACAGCAACCCGTCTTTGTCCAGCGCCAATCTAGCAGATGCTGTTTCCATGACAACAGCAGCCCCGCACACGCCCCCTCGGCAAAACGTCCCATCAACCGGCCACACCCCTGGCTCCACCTCCAAGAGGAAGCACAGGAAGCTGGCTGTCAACTTCGAGGCAGCTAAAGTCTCAGAGTGATGAGTTGTGTGTGTGTGTGTGTGTGTGTGTGTGTGTGTGTGTGGACAGAAGTGTCGTGTTTTTAAGTTGCTGTTTCAAAGCCTGACTCAGCGTCTCTGATCAAAACCTCTTTTCACTCAACATTAAAACAGAGAAAGCAGCTTCAGCTGAAACAGAGACACAGGACACTCTCCTCATGTCGTCCGAGTCTGTCTCTAAACACAACGTAATTCCACTGTCTCTCCATTTCCCACTCAGAGTTGTCAGTGGAAAAGTCTAGAACATCTCTCTATTGTAATTTTAAACTCCCTCTGACATGTTGCCTTGTGGCCAGAGTTGGCCTCAGCTAGCTTACTAGTGTGAAAAGGTAGGATGCATTCTGGGATGCAGCCTGTTTTTCTTTTTTGGAGTAGAAAAGGTTCATTCTCTGGACCAGAATATCTCTTTGAATCAGAACACTGGTGCTTCATTCAGCATAAGCAAAGGGAAACCGTGATTTCTCACAGCTTGCGTTTTATTTTTATGGGTCCTAATTACTAACAAAATGATCACTGAATATCATCCAACAACAGCATAACAAACACTGACCAAGGCAACATCTCCTTGGTTCAGCGAGTGAGTGGCCACACTGGTTTTAAACCTAAAGCAGGTTCATCAAGTGTATCTAAAAAAGAAAACAAAGACAAACAGTAAAATTATTCCCAAAGTGGCTGATGTAAACATCCAACGACAAAGCTGCTGGAAGCTGATCTGGGAATCTTCATAATATAGTCATTTTTCATTGTCCACATTTTAAGAGCTCAGCAAGTCTGGCGAGCGCAGTGTTGTATCAACTGATACCTGACTTCTGATGCTCACTTGTTTATTGAGCCTGGGTGTGTAGTGGGGGAGGAGACTTGGTGAAGTGAGACGCTGAGTGAGGACTCAAGAATTTGAAAACAACTCAAATCTGAAGAGCGAAACTGAATTCAGAAGAGTCATATATACAGTATCTCCACAGAGGTTTCTGTTTCTGGGCATATCCACAGCCAATAGAAACAAAAGAATGTGGTTGGTGTTACTGCACACGTTCATCGCGTACAGCCTCCCCACCTGTCATTCCCTGTCCCGTCCACCTTCATTTTTTTTATGGACTTAAGCTGCTGCTGTCACACGGGAACATTCTACCAACAGACTGAGAAGTCACATCTGAATGCTGATCTGTTGAGATCCATCATGCTCCTGGTCGCACAGTGCCCTCGATATTTTGGAAAACCTCTTGGATCAAATTCAGATCTTGGTTCTCAGGGACATGCAGGTGTGGCAGAAAACGCTCTTCATATATTAGCCTCAGATATCTGCTGTCTACTTTCTCCACAATAATGGCTGACACGCTTAAGTCATCCACGTGGACGTTTCCGTCCATGTTGCTGCCTTGTGTTGTCAGACAGTGTCGTGGCTACACATGTAGTGCTCGCAGTTTATGAATCATTACAATCACAATGACTTTGTCAGGGTTGGATCAGCAGTAGAAATCAGGCCGATCTTGATGATCTGTTCTATAGTTTAATTGTGCTCATTCCTTCTTACCATTTTTGACAGCCTTTTATTTCCCTCAGACTTTTGACACTATGCTGCATTTTTATACTTTTTTATTGTCTGTCTGTGAAAGACACCGCCAAAATAAAGTTAGATACACAATGTCTGAACATGTGGCAGAACAGAATGAAATGGAGCCCCCCTACCACACACACACACACACACACACATACGGTTGCATTGCCACTGCAGAGCTGTTTTACACCAGCAGATTACCCCAAGTCTGACTCAACCAACCAGAACAAGAGTCAAAGTCTTTTTGTATTTTATTTTTATGAACAGGGCGTCGTGAAGTCCTTTAATTTTAATGCTGCACTCTAAAAACTATTTGTTAGATTTCTTGTGTTGGACCTACAGGGTCGTTTACACTGCCAGACTCCAAAAAGCATCTTAATACAAAATTTTGTGTTTTTAATTGAATGGTGCCAGGAAATTGTGGCTGATTTTACACAGGTGCAAAAAAAAAAAAAAAAAAAACTTTTTTTGTCTATGTTTCTGCTTCCACCAAGATTAACTGGTTTTCTTGTGAATGTGGGTTTGTAACACCCAAGTTTGTAACACCCTGTAATTTTGACATTTTAAACAGAACTACATAAATAAAAAGACAGACATTTTGATTTTATTGACTATATTAAGATTCCTGACACTTGACATATGTTACTAATATTGTTTATCAAACATTTTTATTTCAAACTGAAACTTTTGTTATTGCTGTCCTCTCTTTGGGACCCTACAGATGTGTGTGGAATTGGAGTGGAGAACCACACACACCTGCTAACTGATGACTATAAGGGTTGAAATTAGGCTATTTTTTGTATCAGTGCAAACGCAGCCTAAAAACATTGTGACTTGCATAACCAGTATATTGGAACAATTCATGTATTTACCTTCTGTGTCCACTAAACCGAAGATAATTAGTCTCTGAGACGCATTTGAGTTTTGGGCTTTGTACAGATCTGGATTTGTTTTCACATGCATATAAAATCTCTCCATTTTAAAGATCTTTTTTTTTAATTTTATGTTGAAGCTATGGATTTTATGAAAATCCTTTTTATAGGCATCTTAGGGTCTTTTCTAAGCAGTCTGAATGATTATTGTTTGAATAATGTTTGTGGTGAAGCTACGGTGATGGAAGCAGCTGTGGCAATAAGTAAATCATATTTACTTTGTCCTTGTTTTGAGGGACAGAGACTTATAGTATGTATTGTGTATTAGGCTGATCTCTGTCTTAACACCGACCCTGGGACTCAAGTCTATAAGGCTCTGGTGCAATAAGGGGAGGTTTTAAAACATCTTGGAAATTGAAGCACACCTGTTGTATATGTTTTTTTTTTTTTTGTTGTTTTTTTTTTTTGGAAAAGAGAATTCTCTTAAAAGATAATGACTTGCTGTTTTGATCCAGGAATGTGCTGTACATATCCATTTAATAAAGTCAGTCTTTTGGTAAAATATTGGCCTTTTTCTTCTTTTTTTTTTTTTTTTTTTTTTTTTTTTAAATTAACATTAGTTCAAATTACCACAGGACAAATTGGGCATCTGGATATGGCTTTAGAGGTTTTTTATTTTTTTGTGGTTAATAAATATGTGTGAGTTGGCACTATGGCCAATATGCAAATGAAATTTAATGTCAACGTGCAGGGGCCAAAACGTATGTTCAGACATACACTGATCAGCCATAAGATTGTGGCTCCTGTCAGTGGTTCATATATCAGGCAGCAGCTGAACATTTAGTCCTGAAGTTGATGAGTTGAAGCAGGAAAAATGGTCAAGTGTGAGGATGTGAGGGACTTTGACTTTGACCAAACTGTGATGAGACGACTGAGTCAGAGCTTCTCCAACACTGCAGCTCTGTGGGATGTTCCTGGGCTGCAGTGGTCAGGACCTACCAGAAGTGGTCCAAGGAGGGAGAACCACTGACTCAAGATGTTGAGTGTTAGAGGAAACATCTACATGTTTGAGCCTCAGTGGGACTCAACAATCTCAACACTGCACAGTTAGCATATTTTATTTGTTCATGTTGTAAGTAAGCAGCGGCTAACACAGTGTCTAACAGGGCTTCAGGTTTATTTTGCTTGTCCATCGTCCCCGAAAGTTGATGGGATTTGTTCTTGAGTTTTGTGATGTGTGAATCCCTGACTGTCTGAATCGGTTTTATGAGACTCATTGATTCACTGCAGTTCAAGGTGAACCAGTGTTCGAATGTAGTGTCGGCTGATTGTTTTGCTCACAGTGCAGAAACCTGAATGAGGTCTTAAGTGATCATCATCTGCCTGCGGGATTCCAGCACATGTGAGTTTAAAATGCAAGTTAAAAACACTTGTAAATAACATCTCTAGGTGTCAATCAGGTTTTCCTGGATGTGCAGTGAAACAAATGGAGACACCACTTAAAAAACACAAAATAAGACATTTATTCCGTGAGCACCAGTCAGTACAAATGTTCTGTTTTCCCTGACGCTCAAGTTTTGTTTGAACAGATACATCATAATTGGACATCAGGAAAACTAACACTTCTTTGAAAATCCAAACATGTCATGCCTTTGAGTCAGGCCTACATCTTTACAGGCAGAGCATTTGAACTACATCTCAATCAACACATGGGAGGAAATTCTTAGTCATTTCGTGTGAGTCATACAAAACCTACCTCTACAGAGTAAAAAACAAAACATTTGGACAATAACAATACACACATACACAGATATATATATATATATATGTACATGTTCCAATTTCATCAAATCTCAAAAGTGAACTTGCTAGATTTTCACACTATGTTCTGCTACAGTATAAATTAATGAAAATCACACATTGATTTCAGCTCTAATACTAAAGCTAAAGCACAGGTGTTAATATTGAGACTAGTTCGGAGGAAAACAGGAACAAAATGCTTGTAAATCCTAAAACTGACTTGAATTTGACTTTTGAAAAAGGTGAAAAGTCAGTGTACACAAAGGTGGTGGTTCTCAGCAGGGGGCGCCACGCTGTGATCATCTAATCTCATCTGATTGTATTATACTTGTAGCTACATGGTAAATGTTCCTCAGTGAATTTATTGCTTTAATTTTGCATGATTATTCTGTTTAATGTGGATTTAATCGTTAAAGATTCAATTAGAGAGAAAAATTTAGTGGTAAAATGTTTTCAAGAAATTCCGTTTTTTTGACTGTACAGAAGAAACGTGACATGAATTTGTTGGCAGGAAGTTGTTTACATAGTGTATTTACATTTAAAATATGACAGTAAGAATGTGCACAGTTCACATTGTGCTCATACGTAAAAGATAAGTCTAATAATGTTCCATATGATTTTTCGTGGTCAGCAAATCCCAGTGAATGTGTTGTACTGTTTTGTGTGCTGTGCGGCTGTATACAGACACGAGCATTAAATGTAAATGAATCCACTGCTGAAAATAGTCCCCAACAAAAGCACAACTACCTCCTGTTTTAGTAATGCTTACTAAAAGCCACAGTGCCCAGCTGTTTGGGGAAATTACTGAGCCTGTTTTTTTTGTAAAGTAAAAATATTCATGACTTCAGAAAGGACTTGGCCCGAGGGGGACAGGGTAGGGAAGGAACCAACACCTCGTCGACAAGAACAAAAATATAGAACATTTCCAATCTTATCCTTTACAGAAAAACCCTCATCCTATATGACTCACACTAGATAAGATGAGTTATTGAATAACCTGGAAACTGTAAGTCATGTGACACTGTTGTTGTACAGTTGTTGTAAGTGTAGCCTGTCTATAAACAGTCTAAACTAAACCACTGTCATGATACCAGGCATGAGGTCAAAATTCACACATGGGTCTTGGTTACCCAAATTTCTGTTCCATAAAAATGGAAAATAATGAGAATCCATAACAGTGCTGATCAAAAACCACAATACAGTATTTGTTTCCCATAGGCCATACCTGTTGCACGTTTTAGTCCATTTAGTTCAAACTATACTGTGATATTTTTACATTTTAAGAGTATGATGCTATTTTATTTCATACTGTAGGAATATAAATGAAAATGTAGGGTGGAACTGTCAACAACAACAAAACCAAACAAAACAAAAAACTACAGGCATTTGGGGAAAAAAACACTGGTGTGGCCCTCGTAACTTTTTCAGATCTGCTTAGATGACGCTTCTTTTCAAAATCAAAATGTGTAAATAAACAAAGTTCTCCGTGATTACATGCTGTGCTGCTATGTGTTTCGAGTGAATATAAATAATTGAAATCTACACATGGACGGCTGTGTGCTGGATTACACATGAATATGAAACCAGACAAAGTGACAGGAGCTTTAATGTTGTGTTCATGTTTGTGTTGGAGCCTTCTTCTGAACAGAAGTGCCCACAGTCTGCACTTGAAGATCATTCCTAGGAAAACGGTGACATGTCATCATAATGTGTGTATGTGCCCGTATGTGTTTCATATGCAACGTGTCACATTGTCTACTTTCAGCATGCCTGTGTTTCAATGCGTGCGTGCGTGCGTGTGTGTGTTTTTCCGCTGTCTCTTCAGGTCCTTCTTGTATGTGTGTTACCCACATATGTGTTCTCTATACACAGTACGATGTAGTGGTTGGAGCAGGAGCGGGTGTGCTGCCCCAACAGGCGTCCTGTCTGCAGCAGCGCAGCTTGGCCCGTCACCGCCATGTCACCCGTCCTCCACGCCTCGCAGTAGTTGGAGGTCAGACGGATGCCCACGGTGCTGGAGCCGTGCCACACCAACTTCTCTGGCCTGAGGGAAGAGGGAGAGAGTGAGTGGAGAGTGCATGAACAGCCACTGTGCTACATCAGACAAAACAGTGAGCTATTTGTTTTCTCTAAACTATAATTTTGCTTTGCATCATCCATTATTGACTGTTTAATCCAACACATTGTCCTGACATGCATCTAGTCAAAACACATGGTACACATGGACACAGATATGATGCAGTCAGGGAGAGGGAGTGGACATTTCCTTTAGTGAAGACAAAAATACTCTGATACTACAAACACCAGTGAGAGCTGCTGCCCTGAGATATAGGGCTGATATGTCTTGATATGTCTTCATGAAATGATCAGTTTGGATGATTGGCTTTCATCTGCCTGCGCAGAATCACAAACACACACACTCACCATGCAGAATCAGTCATGATGTTACGTCCATCAAAGGAGTAGATGGGTATGGACGGGTTAAATGTGCCTCCATTCCCAGAGAAGATGGACATCCAACTAGTGAATAACACCTCACCCTGAGAGGAGAGGAGAGGAGAGGAGAGGAGAGGAGAGGAGAGGAGAGGAGTTGAAGGTAGAGGAGATGAGAGGAGAGCAAAGGAGAGAAAAGGGGGGTAGGAAAGGAGAGGAGAGGAGAGGAGAGGAGAGAGTAGTGTAAGAATCATGACTGAATACATCAGTGCAATACATGATCACCAGCTGTATTTTTTCTACAAAGGTCAACCAGTGTTATCTTTAAATAAAACAGTAAATGAAAATACAGACGTCTCCGTACCCTGAGATTAACCACTGGCATGTCAGTGCGGTCCACCTTCCTCACAATGGTTGCCAGGTCCTGGAGGTGTGAGGACAGGAAGGCCCTGTATGTGGCTGTTAGTCCCATGGAGCGCGCCTGTTGGTAGCACTGGAAGTCTGCCCCTCGGATACCACGCATATCCCCTTTCAGTGGGGCGTTCAGAGCCACCAGATGGAGCTGGGACAGAGCAAAAACACAGAGGTGGTGAGAAAATACACTTGGTCCAAGTCTGACACGTTATTCTTCACAGATCTGGCTTCGGTCAGACGTGCAGGCAGAGTTAGGCCAGTGATGGGCCAAGTAATCCTAGCTAGGTCTGGTACAGAGTTTACAGTGTATGTGTGGGTAGACTCACCCCAGGAACAGCGTTGAAGGTCTGTGGCAGCACGTTGTAGCTGGGCTGATACCCTCTGCTGCCCTCCTGCAGCTCCTGTTAAAACACATGAACATGTGAATGTGCCAAAACATTCCCAAAGATGAACCTGTTACTACATTTTTAGATACTACTGGATCTTGTCTTATCACAGTGTCCTTCTGTGGCTGTCCTGCCTGCATTTACAGTGTGTGCATGTGTGTGCACCTGGCTGTGGACCCTGTGTGGTCTGCTCCACTCTCCAGGTCTGCTGAGGGCCTGAGACGCTGCTGAGGAGGAGGGTCCGTGCTGGATCAATTCTCCCAGCTGTAAGACAGACACACAAACAGATTCAGAGTAAGAGCTTGAGAGCCAGGTTGATTTCACAGGTCAAATCCAGTTTTCTTTAGACATATGTTGTGTATTTTATATCTTGTTCATGTTATATTTTTTGTATCTGATAAAGAGATACACATTTACACACCTGGATCTTGCGCCAGCCGTTGCGGGCTCTGATATACAGCTCTCCTCCTCTCTCAGACACGTAAGCCATGGTTCCCTCTGCAACCCGTTGACTCTCTCTGGTCAGAGCGTGGATAGTTTTATAGGTGGTCACCTGGAGACACGCAACATCACAGCATCAATGCTCTACCGCCATCACACTCTGAAAGATTGTATTTCACTGTTCTCAAAAGTAATTTGAACCTTTTTTTTATTTTTTCAAAAGATATTTTCTCTCAACAACTTTCTTACCGGGTTGGTGTATCCTGGAGATCCTGGTGGACCAGGAGGACCCGGAGGGCCGGGGACACCTGGTGACAACGCATGGGAATTATGAGCAGTACCAGTCAATGCCTGTATGTATAGACTCTATTGCATTTCATCTATGACTTAATCATAATTTCACCATCTCTCACACGTACCCGATCCATATGCATATCCTGGGGGTCCAGGTGGGCCTGGGTGGCCTCGGGGCCCACGTCCTCCGATACCAGGGGCTCCAGGCAGCCCGGGGGAACCGACTGGACCTGGTGGACCCACAATGGACTCACCTTTTGGACCCTACATGTACGGAAATGGTATATTTACTCCAGAAAAAACTTCAGGACTGAGATTGGTGAACATTATCATCAGGATGAGGCTTATGAATATTAGAGCTCACCACAAGTCCTGACCTCCCTGGCTGTCCTGGAGGACCAGGCAGACCGGCATCACCCTTTTCTCCCTTCTGACCTTTGTGTCCATGATCACCTTTGGCACCCTGACAGAAGATCAGACACGTAAAAAGTTTTTCTTTCCCTCCAACTATATACCTAACACAATCTCACACAACCTGTTAGCAACAAAAGGAGGACTGAATATATAATTCTGTGTTGGTTCATCACTATAACACACTCTTTCATATCCTACACAGTCATTGTTCATATAAACATCCTGATAAGAGCAGCTTTAACGTGACATAAATGCTCACTTCTGGATAATAAATGACGTTAGTAAGTTAATTTAGGATCCTGGAGAAAACCCTTTTTTACCCTATTTGTAATACACCTACTGTCACAGGTCTACAGAATAAATCACTACTCACCACAATTCCATCTGAAAATCCAGGTGCTAAGATGAAAAACAACAGAGCATAAATAATACACCTGTGCACTTGCTTACTCTTAAAAAGTTAAAAATAAATTGTAAAATAAAAATGACTTTATTACAGATGTGATGATTCCCTATATGCTTCACTGATTCACTTAAAGTTGCTGCTTGTGATTAAGCAAAATGTTAATCTGCTTAATCAGATAGGGATGTTACTTATTATGAGTCAGCAAACTGATCCCGTATGTAGAGAACTCACCGGGTGTGCCTGGTTCCCCAGGTAATCCCTCATCTCCTTTTTCACCTTTAGCTCCAAATGACTCTCCCTGCGCACACATGAATGTGAACATAACACAGAGCGCATTCGATTTGTAACAGCAGTCAAACAATTCTAAAGAACATGTTAACAATTAAAAAGCTCGAGTTAAAATAAAAAACAACAGATTTTAAGGATTAAAACATCGCTGTCAGCACTGCAAAACACCTGTTATATACAAGGAATGCATGCTACAGTAACACGTACAACCTGCAACCGACTGTAAGGTAAATTAGGGATTAAAGGTTGAAGCAGGTTTACGAAAGAGAGCGGGGTTAATAACATCATGGCAAATTGGCTTCTTTTATCACGGGGGTGGGTTTTACACTAAGTTACCCTCAATGACCTGATCAAGGCCCTTGCTAGATCACATTATATCAACTTCAAGTCAGCTGACTCTAATCCCATGGAAAACATACACTCATCTCAGTGCCCACAACTTTACCCTGGACGCAATCTGCTCTCTAAACTTTACTATTCTCAAGTCACGTTACACTGTGCTCTTTTACATGCCACACGATGTCCCTTGGTACAGTGCAACTCCACCTTTAACATAACTCTGTTATAAAAATAGGAAAAGGTTTTAAGGTGCTCTTTGTAAGCTTTCTATCCTGCTGAAACTGGTTCCTTGTTGGGAGATCTTGTTGTGTTTACAAGACAGGAGGTTATAATAGTCCCTCTGAGCAGCTGCATCTTCAGGGCAGAGTGGAGGCGACAGTGAGCTGCTACCAGAAAGTGACAAGATGGGTCAAGGCTAGCTGGTTGGTATTAAGTTTGATGCTGAAATTGCAGCGCAAGAAAGGAAATTTGAAGAAATATTAGCCAGATTCCAATCTTCCAATCATTTGTCAACATCATGTCCAACAAATCTTCATGGGTAGATTTGAATAAAATCCTTACCCAGGAAGCTGCACTAGGCACAGTTTGGAAATGATACTGAATTTCGTGCTGTTACTGTGGTAAGAAGATCTGTTCATTACCACGCAAACAGCATTTCATTGGTTTAGCAGATTGGAATTCAGCCAAGAAAAAACCTATAGCAACACCAGGACACGCTGTACAGCAGAACCCACAAGCCCAACACCATGAACAACAGCACTTTGATTTATGTCACTTTCAATACAACTGAGTTTTTCATTGGAGGAAATTTTAAACTTTGTGATAGCCAACATTTCAGGAATTAATTTCCTTTTTTAAATACGTTGAACTGAAAGTGATTTAGCACCAACTCTGAGGACGAGTATCAAAAGTGTTCAGTCTCTCCCTTCTCCCTGTCAGAGGTTCATCCAGTTTCCTCCTCCTTAAAATGATGATGAGGAGAGTAAAGACAGATGAGACAAGCAGGATTCAGACCCAGACCCCCTATAACACCTGGCATTAACATTTGTCCTGAGTGATCATATTGGATTTAACAAATACACAGAAAATCTCAGTGTCAATGAATCCACTGAAGATGAAAACAGCCAAATCACATTCGCAGCTGATGCAACTGGCAACTACTTACAATAAATTTTACATGTAGATACAAATATGTGTCAGGCAGGTAAAATAATGAAATATGTGTATACAGGACAGACGTTAATGCCTGATGAAACAAGGCCAGACCCACAAACACGTATTCTTCCCAAAGATCGTTAGGTCGGTGGGAGCATAAGGGGGGGGGGGGGGGGGTGTAGCCCAGACCAGAGAGCTGCCATGCTGCTACACCCACACACCAACAGAACCACCGGATGGTCCGATTTCCAACTGAAACGGGCCGATTAGATGGTCAGATTCAGACTTACTCGTCCCTTTTTGCAGTGCGGTCTGGGGCGCACCGGAAACACTGTCTTTGAGATTCAAAGAAGAGCAGCGTAATCAGACTGAAGTAAAATTTAAAGTAAAGTTTATGAACTTGAAAAGAGTCAGGGTTAAAAATCTTTAGATCTTTACAGACATCAATTTAAAAAATAAAACAAAAAAACACATTGATAGTGGTGCTCCGCTCATTGTCAGCCACCTTTTTTTTTTTATCTAGAACTTAACTTTTCCATGTGAGTTATGTGATTAAAGCATCTTTAAAATTATTCTAATGGCTCAGTATTTGCTTGTAGAAAAATCCTAGAGAAGGTTAAAGGCTGCTAAAGTTTGTATATACACATATTCACAGAGTCATACTTACTCCATTCAGACCAATAATTCTTCCTGGAAGTCCGGGTGGACCTGGAGGACCTGGTGGCCCCTGAGACGGAGAGAAGAAAACATTGACATGGACATATACATTTGGTCTGTTTGCTAATGTTATCAAACACTCCCTACTACTACTACTACTACTACTACTACTAATAATAATAATAATTATTATTATTATTATTATTATATATAATAAAATGACACAGTACATGTAAACTCCAACTATTGACAAGAGATGAAAATTAGTTATTGCCATAAACAAGTGAGTTCCATGTGTCCTTGTTCAATAAATTCATAAACTAAACATCCAGCAGACAGGGTGTTCACTTGATGTATATAAATTCAGTATTAACTCTATTAGCCTTGTTTTCCAACTCCCTATCTGGCTTTCTAGCTGCCGAGTTCTCCGTGTTCACCAGCTGTTTGGTGCTGAGCAGGACGTGTACAAAAGGTTTGGGCATTAAAAACCAAGAATGTTTGTTTTAGTAAAATGCTCTATAGAGTCCACTGATAAATCTCTGCAGGTTTATCACTGTGTACCCCTTTTACATCCAAATAGTCATGTGATCATATGACAGGTGATGTAAAAATATGGACTGTAATTATTATTTTTGTTATTTAGTCACACCCCACTGTGAGGGTCACTCATTGGTTTGTGAGCTGCCATTGAGGCCTCGAGTTTGTAATTTTGACCACACCATTTTGGCTTTTTGAAACCAGAAGAAACCATATTTGGAGGAGAAGGTGGAGCTGAGGAGGAGTGAGGGGTGGATCTGACCTGTCCTGTGGTTTCTCTAGCAGGCTGCTGTTTCTGGTACAGTCTCACACTGTAGCCACACCCCAATTCATCCCCTGCTTTATGGTCTATTTTCCTCTAAATGGGACCATGATTCAAAAAAATTAACATCATGTTGTATTGTTTACTGAGTCAATAAATCAAGTGAGAAGGACTTCAATATAATTTGACTTTTACAACCAGTGGAGTCGCCCCCTAATGGTCATTAGATAGAATGAAGGTTTAAGGCCCTTCAGCGTTGGCTTCACTTTTCTGACCCTGCCCACAGTCCACTTTTATACATAGTCTATGGGTGACACCTGTCTGCTTCCTCTTACCGACAGCCCAACAGAATCTCCTCTGTCACCTTTCCTTCCAGCCATGCCAGGTCGCCCCTTCAGAGAGAGAGAACATGAGATCAGTATTTGTTCTCTGTACAAATGCACAGCATCATTTGAACAGTTAAGCCTGCTGCGCCAGCCAAATCCTTAATTCAGGAAGTTTCCCCAGTTAAAAGTTACTTTTCAACAGATGAGTGATGGAGAGATGGAGAAAAATGGATCATATAAATCAATATTTCTTGTTTTTCTAAGTATTGCCAATGAGGATATGTTAATCTTCTGACAATATAAATTCAAATAAAGGCTACTCACTGGGCGACCAGGGAAGCCATACTCTCCTTTTTGTCCAGGAGGTCCTACTGGGCCCTGTAATAACACAACAATATATCAGTGTACTGTACAAATCAATCAAGTGTATAACCTTATTAGTGAAAAATTTATTTTAAGTAATTAGTATATTTCAAATAAGTTTTTACATATAAAGTTTAATACTCTACTCACCATAGCTCCAGCAGGTCCTGGGAAGCCACGGTCACCCTACAAAATATAATACAGTTTTACACTAACAATAATAATAAATATGTTTTTAAGGACATATTTTTTCTTCTAGACTAACAAAGGAAATATTGTAAACTTGACTACACTCCAGATTTGGTCCCTATTCAAGAACAGTGGGGTCTGAAACCACTTAAATTCATGGGAGAGTGGTCTCAGGCATCTGGACCCTCTGAATGTCAACACACTGACCAGCACCTGTATTTGTTAAACCTTAAGACCTGCAGTTAGTTAGATTTTGAGTTTTGTGTTGTGTTGCTATTGTACTGCAACAGCAAGGGCTTGCAATTAACACAAATTGATTTGTGATCAATTAAGATTCATAATGAGGGACAGTAAAACAGATCATTTTGACAATGACTTCTGTGTAGCAGTAATTTCTAATAATTAATTACCTGTGGAGTTTATACATAAAAATAACACAGTAGTCACAGTAGTATTGGACACATCACCTTAACACCTATGGCCTCTATAGTGAGAGTAAAAGTATTACAAAGTGGGTAAACTACTATAGAGTTGGGGTAAAAGGTCAATGTCTGGTACCTTTAAGCCTTTGGGCCCTTGGGGGCCTCTTGGTGCAGCTAAAAGAGATCCGTCAGCAGCAATGGTGACCCCTGGCTCTCCTTTTTCTCCCTGTTATAGCAAAAAAAAAAAAAAAAATGAAATGCCCCATATTTTTCTGCACATCCGGGACCTCCTCTGGTACATGTTAGAGGGGTTGCAGTATTTCACCTCAGGTGAACAACTGATGACATGATGTGTATTTCAGACCAAAATTTGCTTTCCAGCTTTGTTATCACTCTGTGGTCTAGATCTCACCTTGAGTCCCGCTGGCCCCTGGTTACCTGGAGGGCCTATGTCTCCCTTTGGTCCCCTGGGTCCCTGGAGAGGATTGACAGGCCGTCAGATTTATAAATGCTACAGTCGATAACATTTTTTTTGATAAAAGATTCTGCCCCACTCTGAGGCAAAAATATTAAAGCAGTTCTGCTACCTACCATGTTTAGCCCAATGACAGCAAAGGTAAAACAAAAAAAAATGTTAACCTCATATAATTCTAGCATCATTATTCACTGGCAGAAAATACAAATACAAGTCTTCATGTACAAACTAATAACTAAACTAATTTCAGCTGGATACACATGCTCCGCATAAGGTGATGTAGCAAAAGGCTCTTACAGGGAATCCAGCTCTGCCAGGCCAGCCCTCAGGGCCCTGCAACACAACGACACACACATGCACACACACATTTATGTACATGTATGCATACATGAAGAAGCAACGACAGCCCAGCTGGATTAATCATCATTTCTGGTACAGCCAAAAATCACATGCTCACACTCAACATCACTGAACAAAGCTGCAGCTGCAGCGATTCAAAAATGTAATGAATGTGTTAAAGTACAGTGTGTGACTGGAGGAGAGGATGCAGAAGCTCATATACTGCATGAGAAATAAAAAATAAATAAAATTATATATATATATATATATATATATATATATATATATATAATAAAAGACTGTTAAAAGAAAGCTTTGTTTGTTTATATGTTAATATGTTAACATGTGTTAATGTTAATATATTTCATCACTCTCTCCAAAAAGAGGCAACAGGAAGCATCTTAAAAGACACTGTCATTGACAGTTTCAACGCACCATGGGCCCTGGTGGTCCTCTGATCTCCGTGAAGTTGAGAATACCCTCTGTAACATTGAGGAGCAGCTGGAGACGAAACATACACTGAGTAAGTTGTGGTGCTTTTAGCATGAAATGTAAAGCTTTTACTGTAACTCTAACCCTAACCCGCAATTTATTATTCATTGTGGAATGTAGACCACATACTCAAATATGATCGTGATAGTTGAACACAGACAACATTTTTTCAGCCTTTTGTGAAATAATTGATTTGTAACTTAAATTTCAATTTATTTTTTTCATTATTTTTTAAATGTTTCATTGCTGTTAATCAGTATCAACCATGTATTCAAAATTCATTAAATTAAATGTGTGTGCATGTGTGTGTACATACATCTTGAAGATTAATACTAGGTCCAGGGGGTCCAGCAGGCCCAGGTAGTCCAGGGATACTAAGCCCGTCAGCACCTTGCTCCCCCTTCAGGACACGACATGGAGAACGTAAAGGTGGAAGAAAATGTGCAGACCACATTAAACCCTGTCGGATATTATTAAATATCCACATATCATAATTTGTTCAGCAAATCTACCTTGGGTCCTGGACTGCCCTTTTCTCCTTTGGCCCCCTGTTTGTAGAGCAAAGAGAAATAAAAATCAGTGTGTTGATAACCATATTATGCTTATGGGCGATCTGCAAAGAGTTCACTTAAATTATGTTCTTCTTTACATATGATCACATTCGGCCTGGAATAGAGATAGTTACTGTGAACATTTCAATGCAGCCAGTTCAGTGCTGTGTGTACTAGGCAAGATGCACCATAGAAACATTGGCATGCTCAAAGATGGCATTGTAACATATTCACAAACAAGAGGAGGCTAACAACTAAGGTGCATGAGCTACTAGTCACTAAAACCAGCCAGCTAGTTACCAACAGGTGCTCGAGTTAACTTTCCTGCTATTTAAAATTTTTGTTTTCCTGATTCTGATGACAAACATGACTAACCAATGTTTGCGCTTGGAAAATGTGAGAAATTAAATTAACATTACTAATTAGCAGCAGAGGGAGTAAGCAAATCATCTACTATTAATAGTTTAATAGCTAATGTTAAAATTAGCCACGCAAAATTGCTACATTCAATTTTGTTCGCACAGGTTGTTCCTGGTTCTGATGACATGGCTACTGTACAAGCAATGTTTGTGCTGTGATGTGACTAGTTGTTTGAAATATATGAGAAATTAAATTAATTAACTTAGATAATTATTTAGGAAGGGGAGTAAGCAACCATGTCACTAATTTATTCAAATCCTAATCATCTACTGTGGTTTAAAAGTAATACATTGAGGTGTAACAACCAATGCAAACGTTAGCCTGTGTGTCTGCAGAAGCCCACTAGTCCCATCCTGTTGCCTGTTTCACAGTTTGTGTGAAGTATAAAATCAGCTAGTTAGGAGGATATTCAGCAGATAAAATCAGGAAAATGTATTTTAATAATTCACAGAAACAAAACTTCCTGAATCTGTATGTCCTTCTAAGACAGCAAACAAGCTTTCCCAAAATGTCAGACGAACACAGGAATATGTTGTTGTTTAATCACTTGCTACTTACCCGTGCACCTGGAAGTCCAGCTGGACCCTGAAGACCCTCCGGTCCTGGGTCTCCTGGTTCACCCTGCAAGCAAATACAGTATAAGGTGAGCTACCCGCAATTTGTGCCAGAAAGTATGGCAAAAAATCCACCAAATACAAACAGGTAAGACTGAGAATAACAGGAAGGAGACGAGATCCCCCACTGTGTATGTATAGTAAATCTAAAGCAGTGCCATTAGAGAATCAGCTCACCTTGACAGAGAGTCCTGGAGCTCCTGGGACTCCATCCTCACCCTAACAAAAACGCGAGAAAATACCTTAAACTGTTGAACTAGATGCAGCAATAGAAAGTTTGTCTAAGTGCAAACTACTCAGAGGAATCATATTAATAGCTTTTAAAAATATACTTGAATACCCAGCTGCAAAAGTAACATATCAGTGCTTACTCATACCTTAGGTCCTTGTGGGCCAGGTAGGCCAGGTGGACCCTGAAAAAAAAAAAAAAAAAAAAAACTCCTGTGTATGTGAGACAATATATATATTGTATATATAAACCCACACACAAACAGTCTTGCACTGACCTGTGGGCCTCTGAGTCCAGCTCCAATGAGCATGTCACTCTTCCCAGATCCCTCCATATCCTGAAAACAAACACAGTCCAAATGAAATCTGGGGAACCTGTGTGGTGAGGACACTGTTATCCTTTGCTCTTCTCTTCACTGAATTAATAGTTTCCTTCTCAGCTTGATTAAAGTTAAGTCAGTAAAGCAGCAACGATGTGTATGTGTAGGGGGTTGTTACATATTTTATAGTGTCACCTCTATAAAATATTTGGCTCCAGGAGGTCCAGGGGGTCCTGGGGGTCCTGGGGGACCTACTGGGCCTCTCTTCCCCTGTGGCCCACTGGGCCCTTGGGCCCCTGGAGACCCCGCAGTACCCAACGACCCACATTCACCCTGCAGAGATGAAGAGAAACTCCTGAGAAAACTCCTTTTAGCAAAAGCTGCTCAGTTTACGTTAATTTGTCCTTAAACAAAAAAGAAATATTTGCCTTGCCCCACGATGAGTGTATATATTACCTTTGGTCCAGGTGGTCCAGGTATCCCTTGGTCACCCTGACAATGTAAAGAAGAAAGAAAGTTAAGTAAAGTAATATTGACAAATATGGCCATCAGACTGAAATTAGCATTGTACATCTTGACAACACACAATGATTTGGTTTGGTCCATGTCAGTGATAGAGCTGACTGAGCTGCCAGCCCAGGACAAAATCTGCTTTGATGAGCATACCTTCTCTCCCACAGCTCCTGGTTGACCCGGAGGCCCATCTTTTCCTGCTGGACCCTGGACATACAAACACAGACAGACACGAGTAGACACAGACAAATAAAGCAGTGAGTAACAGACAATAGGCTTGTACAGAGAAACAGTGCAATTCGATTCTAAGGTTGTTCACTGGCCAGGGCTGAACCCAAAGGTGGTGGCAAGTCAGTCCAAAGGAATACTCAGATTTCTGGAAACTGGCTCATGAGTCAGTTCCTTTAAGTGATGAGTTAATCCATGTCAACACTAATCTGCATCACCACAAGACTCACACCCACACTTGTTGACTGGAGTCAAAATCAATGAAAGACTAATTGTAATTTTAGTTTTACACAGTTTGACAGACATGAAATTGACCAAAGTGAGTGCATATAAATAAATAATCTTTAATTTTGCTCTTCGTGTTTGCAGTTATTACTGACTACAAACTGCCCCTGAAGTGTAGCATGAAGCAGTGGAGTCAGCAGCATCAGAGGCAAGGAAGATTGTTTTGTCATCACTTAACAGGGAAGTTGTAATTATGAAAAACCCTGTGTATTCCTTTGACAAAGCAGTAAGAGGCCAGTGTTCAGCAATGTGTATCAGAGGCCTCAGATTTATTTCAGCAACACACTAAATTCCAAGGCACACTGAATTAACAAATGGAAAACCTGGGCCCACTATCAGCATGGCCAAAGGTTGGTGACACTGACTGGTCATTCTATTGATCCATCTATCATAGTCCAGTGAAGGACAACTTCTACCATTGATTTTATTGAAATCTGGCCAATTGTTGAACAAAGTGTTAGTTTGAAACACTGAATTAAGCAGGGATCCTCGGAGGATGAACCTTTTTGATTATGGACATATTAACTGGTAGATTACAACAACATTTGCATTGGCATATTAATGCTCTGGCAAGCATCATCTGTTTGTGTGACATTATCTTTAATGTCACTCTTAGGGATGAATCGAGCAGCAACACTGTGGTGGTTAAGGATTACTTTGACAGAGGAGTTTTCAGTATTTGTGGCCATCAGCGTGCCTTGGCAGAGAGCAGCCAATATACAACAGCATACAAAAAGGAAAAAATAAAACAGCTCATCGCAAAAGGCAGATTTGTTCCTTCACCATGTTGGATGAAAGAGGCATACAGCAGCTTGTACAAAGTTTGTGGTAAGTTCCTTTCAGTTCTGTCACTTTATCACGTAAAGTGAGACTTCATGCTGAGGTGTTTCATTGATAATGACAACACTTGAACTGAAAGTTAACGAACCAAAACTAATTGACATAGTTTCAAGCAGGTAATATGAAAGCAATAATTTTGGACTTTGGAGAGATTATCAAGGAGCAAAGAGAGCAATTATTCCTGGCACACACACACACACACACACACACACACACACACACACACACACAC
>CM076662.1:2237234-2248098 GCA_038496675.1 Rachycentron canadum
CCTCTCCTCTCCTCTCCTCTCCCACACTTTAAATGATAATTTTCATTATCTGCTGCACCTTGTAGTTTGGCCTTGGTGTCTCGCTCTCTCTCTATTTGTGTTTCCACAGATCCACTGAAGCTCCATCTCTCTCTCCACCAACCGCCCCCTGCATCACCCCCTTCCCCTTTTACCCCTGCTGTTAGACTGACCTGCCCTTCCCTCCCAGGAACCAGTCTGCCACACATTACTCCCATTAAGCTGCCTGACTCTCCCTGCCTTCCCTCCCACCAAAAACTGCCTTAGTCAGCTCCTGCACACCATTTCCATCAGTGCATTTTCTGTATTGTTACCTGTTTTCTTGTCTGTATACAACATCTATTGCACGTCTGCCCGTCCTGGGTGAGGGATCCCTCCTCTGTTGCTCACCATGAGGTTTCTCTTTTTTTTCCCTGTTAAAAGGGTTTTTGTTTTGAGTTTTTCCTCAGTCGATGTGAGGGTCTAAGGGCAGAGGATGTTTTTATGATGCTATGTAAAGCCCTTTGAGACAAACTGTAAAAATGGGCTATACAAATAAAATTGCCTTGCTTTGCCTTGCACTACCGATGCTCTCTGTGTTTTTTTTTTTTTTTTTTAAATCTGAGTAAAACTCACACAGGAGATCCAGAATCACAGTCAAAGTCACTGAGATCACACTTTTCCCTCGTTCTGATGTTTGATGTAAATGCAAAGTGAAGCTCATCACCTGGATCTGCACAATTTTATGCATTAAACTTTCCAAAAATTGTTCAAGTGAGTGTTAATGGGCCATGGAGTTACAGAATTATATCTACACTGCCCAGGTAAAATGCTTAAAATACTTGTTGGCGTCACATCACTTACGAAGATAGAGCTAGGAGACATTTAGCATAACTTAACTGAGCTCAGGATAAAGACTGGACACAGAGGGAAACAGCTTGGCTCTGTCCAAAGGTAACAGCTGCACCTCTAAAGCTCATCATCATATTATGTCTAATTGTTAAAGATGTCAAATGCCACAACACCTCAGTGTGAAAAGTTATGGTTTTATTGGGAGGTAGACGTTGTTGGTAGAGAGGTTTTATTATCATATAACATTTTTGATTTATTATTCTACCTGTTGTGTGAATGTCTGATTTTCATTTGTTATTTTCCTGGTTGAAAGGACTGAATAGTGTCGTCTTGGCCACTCAAGGACAACGCCCAAGGAAGGCATGTTCACATTGTGCTGATTGCCCATTCAACAACATTAAAAATACACAGAGAAGAAGCCAAATGGTCAATACACGAACTGCTTCAGCAAACTGAATGCTGGGAAGTTTCCAGAGGAGACAGACTGAGGGCTGGTGATATTTCAACTCTTTTACATGATAATGAGAAGCCAGAACACACATGGCCTACACCTACGCACACACACAAATAAATGCACTCCTGAGGCCAACAGCACAGACCAGAGGCACACAAGCAACAAAAACTCCTTCTCCTTCCTCGAGATACAAACACACACAGTCATGCATACAGACACAAATGTTGGTCACCTACCACAAACTTATCAAGCCCTGTGCTGCCTGCATTCGCTACAAAGATGCCTGAGTTGTGGGAAAAGGTGAGTCTTTCTGGCCTCCGGTGGAAAGTAGTCCTCTCTGCCTCTCCACAGTCCATGTAGAGGCGCACCTCATCGTGCTCCACCACCACCTAACAGGCACAGCAAGTACAACCTTTAAAAAAAAAAAAAACATCTTTCCCCCTCTTTCTCCTGTAAATTTACTTGAAAATTCAAGGATTTCAGTTGACTTTACATCTTTGTCTGTGTAAATCAAATAACTATGAAGACATATCTTTCCTGGGGAGACATTCTCTTTTGAATTCTACTGGCACTGCAGCTGTAAAGATACTTGATCCCAGAACAGTCGAAGTTATCATAGAAACTGTGGTATCCTTTAAGCCTTCTTTAAATACCTGACAGTAGTAAATAAAATTAATGAAAACACACAGACACATTTCACGTACATTATAGACAATATTTTAAAACTATACAGCTTGTGGTGACCAAGATAGATTTTATTTTTGAAATACTAAAAAATATTAACTCTGAAATACAATGTACAAAGTATATATTTTTCATCTGTATATTCATGTGGTAGAAGACAAAATTTGCAACAATTTAACAAGACAAAGAAAAAACAGCGAAATCAACTGACTGCAATAGCAAAAAAAACCCAAAAAAAACAAAAACAACTTTATTTTAATTCTCTTGTTGTATTTTCTGAGATGATGATTTTAGCAACAACAAAATTTTAGGTGAAATATCCAAATAAATTATATGTATTAATGTATTAACCTGAGATAAAGCACCGATAATGGATTTAATAAAAGAGCAGTACTGGAACAGTATTTATAAGTTGTCATATTGCATAGACTGTATCAGATATGAGGCTCACCGTAAAGCGTGTCCACTGGTCAGTCATATCTGGGACGCTGAAGGCGGCAGCTTTGTGGCTATGGGAGGCCTGCTCTCTATCGGTGTAGTACAATAAGATACTCTGGAGGCCCCCACGGACTGGAGTGAGGGCCAAACCCAGCTCAACAACCTTTTGCCGGGCATCTGTGATGGCAAAGAGTATGCCTCCTCTTTGACTGGCTGGACGCAACTTGAGTGAGGACAAGGTAGAAGACAGTCATGAAAATTTACTTAACACATAAATACAGAATTCGTACTATAAATAGAGACAATACATGTCTGTGTTTATTTCAACCAGCCAACATTAGTTTTTGTAAATGTCACCAAGGCTGGTGGAGAAACTATAAATGTTATCTTGCTTTATCATCAGGACTCCACCAGGTGGCGTCCCATAGAGACACCAGCTGACAATAAGTTGTTTCACATTTAAATAAACACCTGTAATATACTTGGCCATGAGTTGATACTAGACAGACACCATTGTCTCAAGACCACTGTATTCAAAGCCATGGTGACCCCATTTTAAAAAAACCCTTGAAAAGTATAAAGGAGGTTTAAAAGGTTGAAGAGTTCAGCCCTTTCGCGTTACCGTGACAATGATGGCAAAGTCCCTGTAGAATGACCCTGGCACGAAAGTCTTGGTGAGCCGGCCTATGTTGGCTTCAGGCCCGAAGTTAAAGGCTGGAAAGCCCTCATAGCCGGGAGTGAAAGAGACTGAAGGAGGGAGGGGTACGCCAATTAACTCAGTCAGGTCCAGGTGACCCCCCGAACCTCGATCTGACAAAGACAGAGACAGAGACAGAGGGTAATGTACAAATGTGTAAATGGAAACAGAGAAGGAATAACATTTGGGGACAATCTGAAAAAGATGTATTTTCCCATGTGTTTGTATTTGTACGTTTTAATTTGATCCACAATTCTGAAGGTGCAGTCATCAAAATGACCTACAGAGGTGTGGAGACACATTTGATGATCATATTTGATGATGTTATTATCTGATAATCTCACTTCACAGTGTCACTGTTCAATAAGTTCAACGAAGGAAACTAGAAATCTTAAACAAGACAATTATTTCAAGATTTCCTTTCACTGCCTGTTACTTTACCACTTTACAGGTGCACAGTCAGCGTTCTGGCAGATAAACCACCAATTCAGACTTTCTCTTCTTGTTTGCTACCTGAGTGTTTCTGGTTCATTCACCACATTCAGAGGGAGGAGGAGAGGTACCTCTGAATCATATTGACAAGACTTTCATTTGACTTGATTTGATCCAGACTCTGCCTGCGCCTCACTGCTCTGCCTTGCATGGACATAATCCTCCGAAACAGACAGGCACACACAATGACTGCCAATTAGAGTATTTAGTGTGTATGTGATGAGATGGCTTCACATTCCCTTGATTCCCCTCACTAAGGAGCCTATCTCCCGTAGCAACAAACTCTCACCTCAGCATACCAGCTGGGCTCACCCCTGCTACCTATATCTCTGACACACACACACACACACACACACACACACACACACACACACACACACACACACACACACACACACACACACACACACACACACACACACACGTGGATAGAAATGTATTTGCATACACTTGCACTCACATTAAACATAAATCTCACCCACATGAACACAGACAAACCCCAGACCAGACCAGACCAGACAGGTCATGATATGGGGGTCTCTAATTCGTCAGCCTGACCAACTGGAAACATACCTGATTAGAGGGTTTAGTGTGTGTGTGAATGTGTGTGGAGGTGTGCGTCTGTGCACCACTATAACCACTCCAAGTGGACTTCTTTACATTCACACATTTATTGTTGCGGACACAGGTGGTGAGATGGACATTCAAGATGTGCGTACACATACATACACACACACACACACACACACACACACACACACACAGATGTACACCCATGTGCATGCATACCACCAAGACAGACCAAAGGCCTCACACCTCCAATCCAGATGTGCAGTCATTAGTGCTCTGTAATGAAGGAGGTGGACAAACACTGGTCTGAGAGAACTGAGTGACTGAAGTGGCCCCTGTAGAGGTTTAACTCTTCACTCCTGCCCTGTGACACATACATTTGAAAACAGTGTCTTACTGTTGGAATCTGGTCTGACTTGGCAGCAGAGACCTGGTGGTGATTACCAGTCATAGGTAGGACGGGAGCCATTTCGAGACACAGACTGTTTGCACTGTGAAAAGTTTTCAGGGTCCAACTTGGCCCAAAAAGGAAGAAAAAAACAAGCAAACTGCAGTTACATTTGTGATTAGTGAGTAGGATTAGTGAGAAATGGTAATGGTAGCAAACTAAAATTGTCTCAGCACAGTTCTGGGATTTCAGTCCTCTGATGAAAATGGACAATATAGTAATCTTAGTTTCCACAGTGTCCAGCTGAAAAGATAGATATATTATATATATAAATTAATTTACAGTAGAATAAACTTAAATACACTTAAAGCTTTGGTTTGAAAGTTGCTTAACCAAACAAAATTATTATTTCCACAAGAGCCAAAGGTTGGGATGTCAGCTACTGCTACTCCTCTAAGATAGTTATCATTTAGCAGGACAACGATAGGTCTTTATCTATGTCTGTATTATCAATTAGCAGATGGTATGCAGGTATACACACACACACACACACACACACACACACGCAGGGCCTGGAGACAAATCCTGTCTTACATCATGTGATATGGATTTAATAGTTGATACTTCAACATAATTCATATTAACATCCAATGAGATTTAAAATACATATATCTCACATCTCCAGACCTCTGTGATTCATTGGTCCACTGATTTAATAAAGCCATGACCAGGTACTAACCCCCAGCTGGTAAATCCTTCATCCATTTTACAAACCGAGTGTGAAGAATTCAATTATTTGGGTCTCAGTTGGGCTTCAAGTTAATCAAACAGTACCATACTACCAGTCATCTGATCACTCCTTTATTTTGTATTATATTTTTTCACCCTAACTCCTGGACCTAATGCTCCTCATGCTGACCACATGGAAGCTCGATCATCTTGTGGAGACTTGTAGAACCAATATTAACAATCCCCATCTTGACCTCAGCATGCCACACAAAAGCTTCCTGCTCTTTTGTCCTCTAGATTTCTCAGAATCCAACAGATGTGGTGCAGAGCACATCTGGGTGCTACCTGCATGTTACAGAAACAAAAACCAGGGCTTCAGTTAGTGAATGTGGTGGATCAGTTGAACTACAAACAGGATGATAGAGTGAAAGTATGTTCTCGTGCAGTTTCCCTAAAACAGACATTAGACATTATCACCTGCTTGACTGTTAAAATAGCTATTTTCTTTATTGATATTCTCAGTGGCATTTGTTGTATTTGGGGTTTTTAAAAATGCCTACTGTATACTCCATTAAGTGTCTTTTCTAAAGCCGCGTTAATCAATTGTTTTTCATATGAGCAGTGGTTACATTACTATATTTACAGTAAGATGGGTTGCTCATAGTGACACACCCACCGAGAATATCAGGATCAACAGCTCTACAGAGTCTTTCAGCTCATTGTTTTTGTTTTATATCGTTCAACGTTATTGCTGTGTTTCACTCTCCTACTTCTTATCAACCTTGTGTCCAATAGCAACAGGCAACTGTTATTAATTTAAAAACATCTGATCGACTAATGCTAATGTTTTGTGTTGTTAACTTTTTTCTGCTCCCCCCAACTGGCAAAAAAATTTATGAATGCAAGGATCATTTTAAATTGTTGAAAGGTTGGACTGAGCCTGTGAGATAATGAACAAGGCAGAAAATAATATGATAGGAAAAATCTTTCTGATGGACATTATTTCCATTTTCGGATCTTTCATCAAACTATTCAACTGCTTGCAACCTGTGATAAGGGCATGTAAGCATGTCTTCTCATTAGATAAACAGGTTTGGAGTAACTGTTATAAACCAGATGCAGATTTAATCTTTTTAATTCCTAATATTAAACAGTGAAAGAAGGCTGTCTTAGAAGTTTATATTAAGTTGAGTTGTTTTATTTTTTTTTTTTTGCCTTATCTCTTAAACAGCCCTGTAGCACTCACCAGTCTTCCAGTGTTTCAGTGGTTTGAAATGGGACTTTGTTTTGCTGCCTCCACCTGCATTCTCTTCTGGAAGTAACCTCCCAGGTTCTGCAGTGCTATAGCCCGAGATCAACACTGCAGGGCTGGGTGTAGGGGCCCGGACAGACCCTTCACTCTGAGTGCTCCCCTCCACAGTTTTCTCCATCACCCCGACCTCCGTTCTCACCAGCTCTGTTGTCCTTGGGATAGAAGGGCCCGGGAAGGTGATGGATGGAGAGCTGATGGAGGGAGGAACAGAGGGAGGAGGAGAGCTGGATCTGGCCTTAGGGTTTGCCCAGAAGAAACTCCACCACTGGGCTTGCACAGGAGAGGAGAGGAGGAAGAAGAGAGCAAGAGAGAGACGAAGGGCTTCCATCCTCTGTCTGTATCTCACGCCTGTGTTGTGTCCAAACACACGGTGATGCACTCCTGTCCTGTTAACTGTGGCCACACAGAACTACAATGTGCAAACAGGCATATGGCCAGGACACGTGCTATGATGAAGCACAGGCTGAATCCAAGGGTGTAAACATAAATCTCAGTACTTTAGGAAGTCCAGTGTCAGAAGCAATATTCGATGGATGACTTTTCAGCCTCTTAGTGTCCTTTCTGGTGCTCCAACACATTTCTTTTTTCTTCTCCTCTCTCTCCTCATCTCCTCTCTCCTCTCTCGTTATGTCCTCGCTTACTCTGTCTTTTGCTGTTTCTAACTCCCTGACAGCTCTCTCTTTTTTCCTCTCCCTCCCCTCCTTGCTCCGGGTGTAATTACTGACTCCCCCTCCTCTAGCAATCCACAACACAGCCAACTTGATTTTCTCTCCTCTCTTCTCTCAGACTTGCAGATAAGAGAGTTAGTTAGTTCACTCATTTAGTTCTCCTCCCTCTCCTTTACTCTCTCCTCCCATTTGTGTGTGTTCTGTGGATGAAACGTATGATATCAACAGCCTGTCAAGGTCGCCAACACACAGACTCAAATCAGACTTATTTAAGATGATTAATTTCTGTCTCCTAATTCCTACTCACCAAAGCTGATTCAATTAAAAATAAATAGTTAAAATTACCAATTATATAGGGCTCTACTACTGAGACATCCAACAAAATACCATATAAAGTCCAGAAAACTTTGTTCAGGCACCACAGACAGGGAGGTTTCTTTATAAAGACATGGAGCATTCCTCCCTTGTCTCCTGTGGGACAAATACACAAATACTTTTTTAGCCACATGGCAAGGAGAAAATAAATGTACTGCCCTTTAATCCAACTTCTTTTACTTAGCTCTAAATTTTCATTCACATAACAGAAAATGAAGACAGACTATATACTGCAAGAACTTATCATGTTCATCTCCACAGTATCAGCACCATAACAAACTCTCACTCTAAAAGATATTCAATTTTATATCTGCAAACTGAAGGTACTAATTGACTGAATGCAAGTGAGTTGTCACTGGTGTGTATCCTGAATTGGTTTGTTATGACATGTCAAAACAATATGGACAATGCAACCATAATGGTTTAACCCTCAACAGTTAGCATTTGTGTGTCACCTGACTGAAATGATAAAATTATTGAAAAATAACAGGAGGTCGAATGGAAACATTTGTCTCTGCTGCAGCTCACTGGTCAGGATGAGAGGCCCCATGTTGATGATGACAAAGAGATGCCTGTTCTGTTGTGTTGTACGTTCAGTGAGGTCCAGGGTGAGAGTCCTGCTGAGGATGGGGCATCGGGTGGAGGTGTTTGTTCTGATGCTTTAACAGTAGGGGTGTGGTTCCACTAAGTTTGTGCTCCAAGCAGAAAACAAGTCTTCATATTTTATATTTCTATTTTTAACAGCAGACAGTCTGACTTGTCATAACAGGAAAAGCGTAGATGTTCAAGTTTCCCAGTGAGACAGGGCAGCGAGGCTCTGTTTGGATCATCCACTCACTATGAGAGTTGAGCCCAGATTGCTGCAGTTTAGACTACACTGCCACTTCTTCACTTTTGCGTCCCCTCTACTCCTCTCCTCTCCTCTAAAACACTTACATTGTGAGTACTTGGTTGCGTTGTCAGTATTTTCAGCACGTGTTGTCAAATTGACAAAGATGTTTTCTGAGTTTACTTTTGTTTTGTCTGTGTTGCTGTGTTTTTTTTTTGAAGTTGTGGTGTGTTGAAATCTCAGGGCCACCATAGAATTCATCATTTTATTAGAATTTTTCAAACATGAATTTTGTCCACCAGTGCCCTGCAAAATTGTCGTGAGGCAGAACAAAAAGTAGTGTGCAGAAGATGTTACACTACATTGATCAAGCTAGACCATCATGCATTGCTGCCTGTCTCTTGAAAGTGCCACAGAGGAAGAAGTCACCTCTCTCACAGGGCTTGTTGCTACCGTTAGCTGCTAGCTGATGTGACAGCGTCTAGTGAGCATAAGACTCCTCAGAGGTATCGACCAATGCACTGGCTTATCACCTCCTCTGTCTGAGCAGCAGGATTTCAGAAATGATCATCAATACATCTGTCAGGACCATGCTTTCATAACCCGAGACACAAAACAAAACAGTAACAGACAAAAAAAGAGTGAAGATTACTCTGCAAAACAAATAATACATGAACAAAAAACACTTAGATATGCATGTGATGCAGCTTCTCTGGAATTGTCTTGTAGTAAAACCACCACAGAGGTGCAATCACATCATCTTACAAAGTTGATGTAAACATGCTTTTCACTTGATTATTGTCCTGGTATTTTGGCAGTGTGGGCAGTGTGAAAGGCCATGGCCCACTTTTCTCAACTGAAAGCTTATTGACTGCACACACATTGTTCATGGTTTGCTAGCATGATTATAGCAAATTCAGCAGCAATAGAAAATATGCATCCAAAGACAAGGACAAGCTTGTTAAGCATCTGGCACATGAAAAAAACAAAAACAAAAAAAAAACGTGATTTAATTTACTTTTTCACCCATATTCAATGTACTCCCATTTGTTATTCAGATTTTTTTCAGATCTTGGGAGCCATGGTCAGAACACAAAACACATAAACAGTTGTGGGAAAAAAAAGAGTGTGGTGGTCTCTAATGGAGCAGATGATGGGTTTAAGATTTAAAGAGAGGGTAAGGGAGGAAACCCCCTAGGGGGAGAGGCTTGATTAGTCATGGATTAGCTGTGGTTGGGGGGGCTGTGGAATGGGCTGGGATGAGGATGGGTTAGAGGGGGTCAGGAAGATAAGCATGGGGGGCAGCCGTGATGCTCCACCACAGTGAAACCTGGCATTTCATAATAATAACACACACACACACACACACACACACACACACACACACACACACACACACACACACACACACACACACACACACACACCACATCCTAGCTATGCACAGTATAATTACAGCCTCTCAACTTCCTACCAACCACTGACCCTTCTCTGGGTCCTATTAAGGAGAGGTGGTCACAAGGGGTTGTCTCTGACTTTAATGGTTAGTAATTACACAAGACATAATAACCACAGGACATGTCTTTAAACCAGCATCCAGTGATTTTTTTTTTCACCTTTAGTTGCTAAATGATGACAATGTTCACCAACTAGTTGTTAACATTATCTGTCATTTGTGTTAATGCATACAGTGAGTTTACCGGAGCCTTTTAGCTTCCTCTTGGGGCTGAAGCTGGAGTGGATCAGAGCAACAGAGTGATAGTCAACCAAAACAGTAAAAGTTCAGAACTATAAAACCAAAACAATGAATTGAAAGACATTAAAAAGCACCAGAAAATAAAGTTGGGTCCTGGGACCCCGTGGCTTTGACACGATGAGCAGCTATAAAAATTATGACCTGTGCAGCTTGAACTCTATCAAAACAAGTGTAAAAGTTTTCTCAGACTTTTTAAAGTAACTATGTTTAACAGCTGGAGTTTTATTTATTACTGGAAAAATAAAGCAGCAACATTTACATCTCATAAAGACAGAGCAACAGGAATCTTATTATATTAAGCTGCTGTCTATAAGCAGTGGACCAGACTATTAGGGATAGAACAATAACCAAAGGTCACTGAGCTGTCGCCTAACAAACTATGACAGTGGACATATTTGAGTGTAGAAATGAGAACAAGGATGTAAAAGATCATGAACAGGGCTTTTATCAGGCATTTTGCCGTCACATAAAACGAAAGCGTCCACTTTCATGTGCAATAACTGCTGAAAAGCTGCCACATTCTTATGGTATTTTCAGACCCACTTTTTTCCTTATATGAGGTGACCCTGTTTAGGGCCTCTGGATTCCAGGAAGAATAACCCTTTCACCCTTGACCTCGCTCT
>CM076662.1:2248598-2285996 GCA_038496675.1 Rachycentron canadum
TTTTATCAGGTCAGCATGTTACTTCCAGAATCCACTAATGCAACCAGTAAAATAGTATCATGTCAAAATCCTTTATAAAGGACAGTAAATCTAAAAGTTTTGATAGCTCCATTGTGTCAGAAATTATAATGTATTTGAAAAACCTATTTAAATAACAAAGGCATTTGTTTCACTTTTTACTTTTTTCTTCTCTGTCTCTTGATCTAGAAAGGACATGATGAGGAGTAAAGATCATGGAATGAATCTGAATCACCGAACATCCGAATAATGGTGTCTCCCTAAGCATGTTGATTCTTCAGTAGAATAAAATGAAACTGCATCTCAAATAGTGTCTTGGGTTTTTTCTTTTGTCAATTTGTCATATTTTATCAAAGTCGAACAAAATCTTAGGATAGTGGTGACACTAATGTTAATCTGGGTTTTATATGTTTGTAACAGGTCAACACTTACATTTAATTATTTGCTGTGGATCTGAGGAACTTTTGAAAACTGAAAGTGTCAAATTTATATTTCACCATTTAAAAGTTATAAACTCAAATAAACGCACACTGATGCTCAACAAGTCAGTGAAGATTTTTTGTTAAACAAAATGACATTTTCTGCGGTTTAATAAAAATTATAAACAAAAATGTGGATTTAATTTGATAAAGTGACATTTTGAATTACACTCACTGAATCACAGTCATACAGATTTTAGTACACAGTACAAACTGTGCATCATGATCTTCCATGGACCAGTTAATAACAAAAAAAGTGGATTGTAGTAATGTTATTGTTAATGTACTAATGGTATTTTTTTTTATTAATGCTTAATTTACTTTAATAATTTCATCAAAACAGCTTTAGAATGAGTGGCTTTTCATTGCCTGTATAATTTGTATGGACAATTTTATGTCCAATGTGGAAAATGAATTCAGTTGCGATATCATTATGTCTGGACTATAGTTATTACTGCACATTAAGTAAACAATGATTAGTTGTGACTACATCGTGTAATTAATAGTAATTAATTTATGCTGTACTCCACAACACTGATGGGCTGTTTGAAGGGTGCTCTATTTTACTGGTAACCATACCCAACAGAGGTCTCACAGTCAAGGAGACACATTGTGGATCATACATCTACATCACTGCACTAAAAACACTAGAGGTCAGTAGTTGCTCTTTTATGGTACAGACCATATAGGTAACAGTACTGATGATGCCTGTTAGTTTATCTCCTTCATTTTGACCATGTAACTTTATTATTATTATCATTATTAGTATTATTTTCATTGCTGTTACTATTATCAATAACACCATTACACCTATGAGTATTACAATTATTATGCGTTCCTGGTCCCTCCCCCACACTTACTTTTCTCTTCTTTCCCATTTCTCCCATCTCAACCCAACTGGTTGAGGCAAACGTCCACCCACCCTCAGCCTAGGTCTGCTTCCTCCTGTGAAAAGGGGAGTATTGCTCAGTTCTTGCTCATTGTGGGAATTGCAGGGTTTCTTTCAATAATACTGTGAGCGCTTCACCTTACCCTGTAAAGAGACTACACTAAAACTAAAACTGACACAAAACTTGGCCTAGTCAAAGGGGCTACACACGTCACAATGTCTACGCTCTATTCATTAACACAGTACTTTTGGTGTGCATCCACAGCATAAGTCACATATTACTATCTAAGCATGGCATTTTTATAAATATTACTGAACTATTATGAGCATGTTACAGTCACATTGACAAGGTAGATAGTATTTGAAAATTGGGACAGCAATTTTCTCATCTGTTATAATAAGGCTCTCTCATGGCAGGGGTCACTTCTGTTCTGTTTTATGGAAATAGTTTGGAAATAGCAATTATTTAGTGAAACTTATACAAGTACCAAAAAGTTATTTAACTGCTTTACACATAACTTATACACGTTCACCAAAAGCTCACTAATATAAACTATATGTAATAGCCCCACAACTTTTAATCTGTCAATAAGATGCAAACAGAATAACAAGAGTTACGAAGGAAAGGAAAACTTTAGGCCTTGTTCATGTTTTTCCTAGATTTCTCCATATTTCTTCAGTTTCATAATTCAAGCAACATCACAAACAACATCACCCCAATTTAACGCTACAATAGTTAATGAAAAATAGCCGTTTGTACATATTTAATTGTAATAAATTGTGCATTTGTTACATAACATTTCTCAAATAAAGCATTATTTAGCAAAATTCATTTAAACATAATGTAATTTAAATCCTACCTTTTCCCTGTTTCTCTGTTATGTGCAATGTTGAGTCTTCATAGGCAGAAAAACTAAACATTTAACCATAATCAATAGGTTTTCAGATCTGAGTGCAGATGCACCAACTACAAACTACTTCATTGTCTGAATGGAGGCCAGGAGAAAAAGTAAAACAAAAGAAGGACGCACGGAGGCTGGGTCCAATACTTAACACCTCCTCAAGTGACCTTCAGTAAATAACAAGGATTCTAACAATAGCAACCTCATCTGAAACCACAGTTGTCTCAGATTTCAAACTTAAGAGAGACAAGGTGCCTTACACCTTCCCTTATGTGCACATGTGATTGCAGGAGTCAGAGGTACAAGGACTGAGGACAGCTGGGAATGGGACCTTTGACGGAGGACTGACTGCTCCTCTAAGGCCTGGAATAGATTACAGCTAAGTAAAGACGTTCAGAATATAGGGTACGAAGGCAAAGACATTGTCAACATTATGTACTCTATGTTCACTGTATGGAGGACAATCAAAAGAACTTCCTGTTACTTAGGTAAAGCAAGGTTCATGGACGCTATTGGCAAGGCCTGCCTGGTGTATGAACTTCTGTCATGGAGGCCATCAAGTTCTAAATCATAGTCCAGTGTCAGAGACCTATTGAAAATGTTTGATAGAACTACAACTTTCGATATTTAAATATATATTTAAATTTAAAATTGGGGGAAATAATAATAATTTTGTTGTATATTTAAGCGCAGATCTATGTATTATATCTACAGCCAATAAATGTCTTAATTTTACTGTTATTTATTATTATTATTATTTTTATTAGCAGTAGTGGTAGTAGTAGTAGCAGTAGTTGTATTGATCACATCATTATCACTATAAGCATTACCATTATATTTTCACTGCTGTTCCTAGTCTCTCTCTCTACTCCATCTCTCTCCTCCCCATCCCCTCTTTCTCTTCTAAATCCAACCGGTCGAGGCAGACAACTGCCTACCATAAGTCTGATTCTGTTGGAGGGTTTCTTCCTGTTAAAGGGAGTTTTTTCTCCCTACTGTCAATGTGCTTTGTGCTTGCTTTTAACGGTAACCTCTATCATAAAGTAAAAGCTAGACCTGACCTTGTAGGGTGCCTTGAGGTGATATATATTATGATTTAGAGCTATACAAATAAAAATGAATTTAATTTAATTTAAATCTAGGGGTCATTCAAACCAGCAATAGGCCTGTATTAATAGGTATGTACAGGTGGTAGCCTACTTCCCTTAGTTTTCTATGCATATTGTTTGAAAATTGTTTCTGAAAATTGGACAGAACAGTACTGAGAGTAAGAGCAAATGTAATAATTTACCTTCCACCACTGCTAAAATAATTATTACACTCAGCACACATGTATTTTAATATTGTTCAATTACCCAAGGATGTAAAACTCCTGAATTCCTATGTAACAACAATGGGGGTTCCTATCACGAAAGCTGATATCAAAAAGTAAAAAGACTGAATAAACCACTGCAGTCACACAAAAAAATTACTAAAATGAAATAAGAAACTCCATACTGATGTCAAAACGTATCAATCAGAACTAATCCGTTATTGCCTCACTGCCTGTGACTGAACCCCAGTACTAGCTAAAATTGGATAAGGGCACAGTATCAGCTAGTTATCAGTTATTAGCTCGTTAGCCAAACTGCATCTGTTAGAAACCTCCTAACGTTAATGTTCGTCTGTAGATAATTGACATGGTTCAGAAACTCAGAAGGGAAGAAAGTACGATGTATGAAACAAGCCAGATAATTCGCCAAGTTGCTACTTACATTGAGTTTATTTTGTCTTAAGGGCCCGGTTGCTAATGGGAGTGACGCAGCAAATAACGTCTCACGCCGGAGACACACCGGATCCGTCGCTTGTGCGTGTCTCGCGCGTCTCCCACGTCGCGGCATCGTCGCGTGAGCTAGGGATTCGACGTCTTGACGATTTCTTACGCGTGACGCGTCAAGAGCCTAACGGCAAAAAATGCACAGCGAAATTTTGACATTATTTTGACATCATACCAGCAATACTACACAAAACTGACACTTTCCCCTAAGTCTCTATGTCCAGGCTGAATCGTACGTTTTACCACTTAGCCGCTGTGACAGTGACATTTTAGAGATGCTTACTGTCAAAAACAAATCCCAAATAAATTTAAAATGAAGAGAAATCGTATCATGACTTTGAGAAAAGATCGTGCTTAGGGTTTCAGATGAAGATGTCGTTCAGGTTGGAGGTTAGAGGACCGTGCCATGGTTACAATAAGTAATAGACAAAAGGGTAAATTTGTGGTGTGTTCCACTTGGGAAACCAACACCAGTCTCCTGTGACCGTTGTCTGTCTGGTTGGTCCAGACTTTTTCACTCTATATACAGTCTTACCTCGACTTCCTTCTTTGCTCATGTCATAATTACTATGGCAAGTAGAGGTCTACAAGTAGAGGCTACTGTAATGCTGCGTAATAAGAGAGAGTCCGAGAATCTGGCCATTTTTTTTTTGTTCTTCCATTTCCCTTGTCCCAAAGATGATGAAATGCTTTGAATAATATCTGTGGTTCACACAAGTTGAAGATATTTTCATGTTTTATTCTACATCATAAACTACACTCGCGTGTGTGCGAGCATTATGTTATTGCCACATTTCGCATTTCATTTGCTCTCAAAAGATGTAAAGTAAGTCTTTTCCAGCATTTGTTGGTTTCCAACAAACTATGTGGTTGTACAGTAAATTCTTGGATGTCTACTACTATTGTCTATTGATCACCTGTTGCTGCTCCTCTCTTTGTGAACACCCTTTGCAAGCTGTCCCCAGGCTGTCCAATAAATCATCAGCACTGAAGGCAGCCAGCAGGAATTTCACAGGTTATCTTTGTGCTCAAGGATACAGCACTCTGCCAGAAGTAAGGACGCGCATAGAAGCAAGGGTACAATCAACTTCTGGAACTTTACCAAGCCATTTTAAACACGTAGCGTAATTCTGCAATTATGACCAGCCTAATTTGACTGCTCTATGTGATTAATAAAACAAAATGACATTGATGCTGACATGGAGAACAACGATTTTTTTACTTTTAGTCTCTACATAAGCTACTTCATCTCAGCTAAACGTATTAGTCATCTCAACTAAACTCTACACAAGGCTTTGGTCCAAAAACCTAGAAGGTGAGGTCGACAAAAAGTCAGCAGATCTTTAACCCAACAAAGCCAAGCACCTGTAAATATGAGGCCCTTGATCCCACTTTCCTAGATGCTAAATTGCAGTACACTTAGTTAAACTAAATTAAGGTTAACATTCACCAATTTGAGCAAGGAGTTACAAGTTGTACTAAAGATTCAATCTTGAGTCTTCTCAGTCTCTGACTTCACTTATTCAATTTTTTTGTATTGGTATTCGTATTCATTAATTTTATAAAATTCTAGTGAATAATATTGTGTGTACATAAATACTGTAGGTACCTATGAACTGTGCCAGCAAGCAAGACAACCCAAAAGAAATTGACTTTTGCCTTACATCTACTGTAAGGCAAAAGTTCACTTCAAACTACACTACATTGTTAAGCCTGTATGATTAATAAAGAAGAAATAACACAACTCTGACACAACCTAATCTTTTGCTCATCTTTTTATTTCTTGATTAATATTCACATCACAGGTTAACAATTAATCACAATGAACATCTCTTTCATACCAAATATTCAGAATCGGGGAGATGAGCTCTATCTAAAAGGACAAATGCCTCTAATAACCAGCAGTCTGTTTGTTGTCGTCTGCATGCTCTTGCTATGGTGTTGTGTCCTACAGTATAATACAGCCCACCACAGTGGATCCACGTCACAGCACTGAAAAGCAGATTATTTTACTTGTTTCCTCTCAATTTGTAAGGACAGATTTTGATATGATGAAAATAACCAAATTAAAAAATGCCTTACAGTTCAACACAAAGCTCTAATGTCGCACTATGAGGATTTAACAGCAGGAATGTTGGTTTTACTGGTCAAACTGGTAATAGAGAAAGCTACTTTTCAGTGCCATGACAGTGACAAACCTCTGTAGGTGGGAGACACAGCTAAGGGCTCCATGTGCATATCTACCAACACTGTCTTGTTTTAAATCCCAGTTCCCAGTTTTAATTTCCCACTTACATTTCAGGTTTACATGTTTAGCTTCTTAACAGTGAAAAGGCCCTTTTACCCTTTGTTATTGATGTTGATAAGATAATTTGATCAAAGACTTCCTTTAGTTCAGTCCTGTGTTGGTAGGTATGTCAAGGTGTCTATACAGGAGCTGTCTAATACAGAACATTACTTTATACCACATGCCAAAAGACTAAGTCTCATTACTGTTAGTCTAACTGGGGGTGGCGATAGGTGGAAGAAAGGGCTGACCAGTGTGTGTCAGGTGTCATATGTAGTGCATTTCAAACTAAAGTGGAAACCAACCTGACTCTTTATCTCTGTTTTAATGAGGTTTGCCAAACATTTCTAAAAAACCTGTAATTCCAGGTTTTCTTCCTATGACGCCTCTATAAAGACATACTGTGTATATATATATATATATATATATATATATATATATGCGACCACACCAAACATGACACACACTGCCTCCCTTCCTGCTCTTCAATTTGAATCTGGTAAGTAACGTTTCCATAAGTGATCTATCTTCTAAAACAGAACAGAGACAAACCTCATACATGAATTCAGAATCTTGCATCTTTTATACATTTTGAAAACATTCTTGAAACTTCAGCAGCCCTTTTCTTCGCGGAAAAAAGGCAGACTCTGAAAAAAGAAAAAGTACACTTTTCCTTTTTTTAAGCTTTCAATCTTAAATAATACGATTATTAACCTCAACAGTAACAGGTTTATGAACGTTAAAGCTCATCTGTCAACATCCACCTTGTTAAGAAGTCAGTTTTTTCCTTTTTTTTGTTTGATTTTCATTTATTTGGGTCATCTCTGAAATGATAAAAACATGGTTGTGACTACAGTGCATTCAGAAAGTATTTACCGCTTCACTTTTTTCACATTTTGTTATATCGCAGTCTTATCTTAAAATCATTTAAAATTATTTCCCCTTATCATTCTGTTCTCAAGGGACCATGACAAAGTAAAAACAGAACTGAAAGAATTTCTGAATGCGCTGTAAATACGAAGGACAGAGTGAGACAGTGGATGGGTGATATTCAAGCATCACAACCGGTTGAATCAAACAGTTAATGGAATGGATGTCAGAGTGGATCTGGTTATGTAATTTTGTCCAAGCTGCAAAGCTTCAACATTAACTTTATCCTTCATCTAACTGCTGCATACTGGTTACCACTGAATCCAAAAGCATCAATCTAGTTTTAAAACTAATCATTTCCTCTGAGATTATATTAAAGCTTAACTTTAGGCGATAAAGGGCCTTTCTGTCCAATACAGGTAGTAGTACAGGGAAGACTTCTACTGGATAGCTTCATCTGCTACTGCTTTAGCACACAGTATGTAAAGTTTGGACTGACCAATATTAAATTACTGGGGCAATACCAATATTGATTTTTAAAAGTTTGATAAAAAATTTGGCTTATTAACATTTTTACACATGAACACATACCATAAACATTTTTCATCCTGAACCCATAAATCATAAATTAAGATATGCACTAAGTAGGACAAATTATGCCATTTGTTTATTTCTAAATTACCTGAAACGTAGCTTCTGTGATTAAGTACTACAATATCTCCTTACCTGTTGGCCAATGAATACACTGACTACAATGGCCAAAGTGGGCCAAATGGGCTCCAATGTAAAGTTAGAATAAATCTTGTCATTTGCCAGGGACTATTGTTATTTGACTTATTTGATTTATTACCTGTCTCATCTTTTGTTACCCTTCCATGTCTGACTAATAAAGACCACATACTTTCTATGAAGTATGTGTGGCGCAACTTTGCCATACCAAACATAGAGGGAAAGAAATAATAAATTCCAATTTTCATTCATGAATATAAAGTGTGAAAAATTTTGTAAAAAATTGACAAATTTCACTGAAATTGCAAATAATTATGCAAAATGTTACTCTTATCTGGAATGAGATTTTTCTATGATTTCTGGATTCAGAATTATAAAACAGAGTCACAATCTTTATCATTAGTAACAGCCATTTCAAAAACCAACTGTCTGGTCAACAGGCAATGCTTTAAATCTGTCAGAAAGTGAATCATTTTCATCAGATCTTGTGTTGTCTTACAAGTCATGGAATAAACCTCATAGGTTTAGATGCATCTCATTAAAGTAAAGTTGCTGCAAATTCTTTCTCTCACTTTTTTCTGGAATTTTAATTACTTAACATACAATATACTAAAGCACTGAAATTCATTCATGACATTTATGATGTTGTACTAGACATGGCCTCGATCCCAGTCCTTTCATGGCCTAGTACCTCAAACCTCAAGGAAACTTGTCCATTTAGTTAAAATGAGACTTTGAAGCTTGGCCAGAAAGTAAGAACCAGTGAATGTTAACAGGAACAACACGAGGGCAGAGATCGATGGAGATTTCAGTGTTAAATCATCATAGCTAATAGCACAACACAGATAACCAAAGTACCACTAAAATCCATTAAGCTGGCCAAGATAAAGGGGTACCAGTGTGTCACCCAGAATATAGAACTTCAACTCATCCTGACACATGGTAGCATACTCCTCAACTGAGGTTTTCACATATGATCCACATAGTGTATGTCATGTGACATGTTCTACTTTTAGGCAACTCATGGGAATATTTTCGAGAAACAGTACAATATTAAATATGACCAACTTTTATATCACTTCAAGAAATGAACAAGACTGTGTTCAAAGTGCACAAGACTTTTGAGTCTTAAGGGTACTGTACATAGTTCATATGGTTTTGAAAGCATTTAGGGTTCCAGACACAATAATATAGTGTGGCCATCAAAGCTAGTTTACATGAGAACAGCATGTAACTCTACAGCAGCTTCTCTAATGGTGATGTTAGCTTCTCAGTCAGTCTCACAGCCGGACTATCAGTGTTCCAGAGGCTATGCAACACTCTCTACAGGATGGAAACAGTAGTAACAATTCACACATCTCACAACTACAGCAGCACACCACAAATATGTCACTAATCCTTCATAGTTTCAGCAGAGACCATCCCAGCCTCGAATGCATAATGCAAAGAATTATAGTGAGTAGTGTTGTCTCCTTTAACATGGCTGCCTCTACTCATTTTACTGGTGTGACACATATCAATGCTTCTGGTCTGTGAATCAAAGTCACACACAGTGTTAAGTAACACAGTGTTGTGTTTAGAATCTAAAATGGCAAAAAGTGAGATTTGGTGATTTTTTAAAATAATACAAACAAGCTAAAAAAAAGTCTTCTCCATAGTAGATAAGTAAACAGATAACACATTTAACAATAGTGGAAATTGAGCAAAAGTAACATTTCTCTTTATGTCTACTGTTGATTTAGATTTTCTTTAAAAATGAGTGTGCTATGAGCATTTTAAATTGTCTCATCACTCTGTTTGCTAAGGACAGACTTCAAACTTCAAAAACCTCTGGATGGTCCCAGCTGCAGTATTTACAGGCATTTCTCAGTTATGCAATTCTGAAATCCTGCTGCATTCATGGCGTTTCAGAGCTGCTTTCAGTGCTGTAACATTTTTTTTTACCTTTCGGAATTGTCTACAAAATTGAAAGATTAGATATTTTTTATACCCATTGATAACATAGATAAAAAAAATCAAAACGCTAAACTAAAAAGCAAAAAGAAAGAAAGAAAAAAAAAAACCCAACAGCATTTAAAATGCTTTTTGTATGCATCTGCTGTAGTCACTTCAAGTGGCCTGGTAGCAGCTCTGAGTAGGTTCAACTACACAGTCTCTAGAAAGTAAATCAGCAAATCACCTGAAAGGTTCAAAGAAAAGCCCAACTTGCCATGAATGTAACAACATTATTCCCTTAAACTGACAGCTCGTCCTGAAAGTGATCTTTCTGCTCTCCTACACTGTTAACTCTCTGTGGTCATTCTCTGTCTGTCTGTCCCTTGTGTGTATGCACAGATCACTAAAATTGCTGTATTGCTGTCATAGACTTGGAGTGGAACATGGGAGAGGGAATAGACAAGAATGAGGCAGAAGGAGGTGAGCCTATGATGCAAATGTCTGACAATGACTATGACAGGAACAACACACCAACACAGCTCATCATTGTTTTAACAATATCAGCATAGACCACCAAAACACAATAAAGAGTTGGTTTCATTCTACAACAGAGAAATGCTTTTATGAGCAGCATTTTTGGGTGCTGATTTGTGTTTGTATCATACTGTATATGTGCTGATTTCTGTTTGTCTGTGTGTATGTGTGTGTGTGTGTGTGTGTATATGTGCATGCACACCAACAAGCATGTGTGTGCTTTCCTGTATTTATCTGTGCTTATTTGTATGTGAAGAAAGTTAGCAGGTTTCACAGAGAGGATTCTACAACGCACCGGCTTGTGGGAGGACTTCAAAGAGGGTGTGGCTCTGCCGCCCCACCCCTCTCCACCAGGACGGATCAAAGGACCAGGAAGTGCCACATGCGCAAGAGGAGGAAGGTGCTGTCTGTCTGTCTGTCTCTAATAGCCACATATGCACTGCTCATGGTGAGTGCTGGGGGCCCTCACACGGCAGTTCAGGTGTATGAATGGGACTGAAGGATACATGGGAGGTTATGACTGTATTGCTGTCAGAGAGATCAGAATCAAAGTGTTATGGTAAAGGAGAACAGAGTTGCATGTGTGGCAGAAACAGCCATACTGAAAGGACTAGTGTGCCCATAGTACGGCATGTGTGAGCTAATTTAGAGACAAAGGTTAGATTTGTTACGGTTACAGTAACATAGAACTGTTGTGTAAGGTGCTTTTGTTGCAAAAAATACTTTCATCAACCCAAACTGAACGGGGCTGCGGTGCTGAAATATCCACAGTAGTTTGTGGACTTGTGCTAAGACCATGTAACCAGGAATGATCTAAATCAAAGTGTTACTGGTATACCCTGATGTCTGAACAAATATTGTGTTACCATGAATTAAAGCCTTGTCACACCACAAAGTGGAACAACAAAATTCATCTGCACATCTTCCTGAAATATATGCTTCTATAAGCTTGGAGACAGTGTTTACTTATAGTAAACTACTGTACTGCTGGCCAGTACACACTAAGACCATAGCAAGCAAACATACTGCAGCCAATCAGTCACAACTCCAGCGTTTTTCTGTTTTGTGAGAACTGTGCTGTTTGCATTTTCTGTTAAGACTGTGCATCATTTCATTCAATAAAAAGTGACTGAAGAGACGAAAAAGCTCTACAAGCTAGCAAACCTGCTAACTGATAGAAAACTTGTTAGCACATTTGCTAACAGGACAAAGGTTGTATTAGTGCTTTTGTCTGCAAACCATACCTCTTTTGAAGAGCAGCTTATACTGTGAAAAAAAAAAAAAACTGGTTTCCACTTTTGGACTCTTCGTTTGTCTGGTCCCTCAAAGGTCAGCACTGTTTTGAAGCCTTGCTATTGGTCAGTGGCACAAATTTCTGGGTCAAGCTTCACCAAAGGTTAACTGACAGTTTCGCACAATTTTACTTCACCCATGTGAGAGAAACTACTAATTATAGTAATTCCATTGAAGTTAAGTGAGTTTGCCAGATTTCACCATTTTAAGTGGTGGTGCCTTTAAACATTAGTGTGTGATATATGGTTAACACTGTCTGCAACAAGAAAGGGCTACATACAATATTATATATTTTATATATTGCATTAATGCTTTCACATTACTTGACTAAAAAGTGCAGCAACTTGCAGTTTAACTGCAACATTTTAACACTCATCATACAGTGTTAAATACTCCTGTTCAGAATCACTCCCTCCCCTTGAATTTTTATTCACTTCCTCAAGGTCAAGCACTGGCATATTAACCTTCAAAATATTTTGGCTTCCAGATCAAATACCTGTGTTCAGTGCCAAATCCTATTCTGAGCCAAGGATACCCAGAGGAGCAAGAGAGAGATCCCTTATAACGTTCTTGATGATTATCATTAGCACATCTGCTCTATTGTAGCTTTTGAAGTTCCTGTCAATGAATGTATCTTTTCTTCAAATAGAACATAGGAATTATCTGACATCCCATCACTTTCTGCACTGACTTTGAAATCTGCCTTCAGATCCATATCCAAAGTAATTCAACTCTATCTACTCTACTCTGCATAAGCATTATCATAATAAATGTGGAGAGAGAAACTGGTGCAATGATACCAAGAGATGGAATAGGTGATAATATTTGAATGATCTAGAGTGACACATTGTGCATTGCTATAGATACTGTAGATTTAGACATAATTGCTGGCTGGGAGGCTGGAATGTGTTGATTTAAAGCAGACTTGACAGTCTATGTCCTACTGCTGGCTGGCAAGCCTACAGCTGGTTAATGTGGTCTAGGGCTAAATAGGTATGGACTGGGATTGAAGGTGGGGCAAAAAGTAGGATTAGCGTAGGTCTGGTAACCACGTTGAAAGATTGAAGTGGTTTTGAATTGTGAAAGCCGGACCATAGTAAAGTTGTGAGTTGTGAGGGTGTTTGGGCCACAAGTACAAATGTTTAAACAGTAATTAGACTGACAGATGGGAATATTCTATGAAAAATCTGGCTATGCTCAATATAGTCAATACAGCATGGACTATGACAGTGGGTGTATTGTGTGGGGGTTGTTAGATTTGGGGATGGAGTCCTCTAAATCAGTGCTTACAAGGGAGTTTTCTCAGCTGAGAAGCTGGTAGAATCCCACACAGAGAAACACAGACAAACAGCAAGTGCTCTTCTCTGTTAAAGGCAAGGCCAAAGGTCAACCCAAGGATGTCAAGAGGTCAAAGGTCAGGGTCGGGTAGCAGGAAGCTGGCAAGCAGACCCGAGAGAAACACTGAGAGGCGATCGTTCAGTTTGGTGCAGCGGTGGGCAAGATGAAGGGCCGGAGGGAAGTGACTGCGCTGTGGTAGGTTGGTCGGTCTGTTGATTGGCAGGTCGGCGAGCGCCATGCATGTCCCACCAAAATCTACAGGTCACTGGGACTCAATCTGTGGAGGAGAACAAACTGAATTAAGGAAAGGGAAATGAGAGGAAAGAAAAAAACAAGGTGAGAAAAGATGGGTAGGAGAGTCAGGTGGAAATTTCTAGTTTTAAATTTTACCAGCCAGACTCAAAAAGTTTGTTACTCTCTGGCACAGGTTCATGTGAATGGAGCCAAATTATACAGCATTACTGTTTTTTTTTTTTTTTTTAATTTAATTGTATTAGCACTGCAGCATATCCATCAATTAGACCGAGTCTGGCAAGTGCATCAGATGGTATAAGTCTGTTGCCTCTCTGAACTCTGAGTCTAAGGCCAGCTGCAGAGAAAGAGATGGATTTACCTCATAAGACTGGCTCATCGTTACTCTGTGGGTCCCTTCATAATTTAATTTATTGGCAAACCGTCTGCTATTTTTACCACCACACTCCCTTGGACACGTAACAGAAATCAAATATACACCCATACGTGCACACACAATATCTATTTATTCACGTCAATTATCTCTACTAGTGGCCGTTCACTAAACCTCTGGACTTTGATTGTCCACTCCCAGCTTAGCAACCAGCACTAACAAATGGCAGACATGTCTGGTGTTCCAACTAAGTAATTATCATGCAACATTTCGTGACTTTTAAGACCCCTTTCAAAACAGTGCCTGGCAACACATCTATTGATTTTTTGGGCAGTCTTTAGCTCTTGTCTTGAGAAGAGTTGCTATTATTTCTGAATGTGAATGAGCTCACAGCTCTTGACTGATCAGCAGCCAGAAAAAAATAGAAACAAACTGTGAATATGTGCACCTCATGACAGACCACTCTCCAGCAAGATATAAGCTATAATTAGAGGTACATTTAGATGCACATTGGTGTGATGATAGCAACTTAAAATATGAATAGCAAATGATAACTGGGACTCAATTTTGTTAAATTTTTACTTTATTTTCTTATGTTGCAGTATATGCACAGCTGTTTAGTAACTTTTTCAAGACACTAACTGCTATCTTTCTATAGTTGGCAACACTGGGCCTTTGGATGTCTTGTTGTAGTAAGAGTAATAGTTAGTATGTAAAGAGGGTTGTGACTCTTATATGCCTGTAAACTGTATTTGTGCCATGTGAGAGTAGAAAGCCTGATGCTAGATAGTGGCTTAGCAAATGTTCAGCACACTACAATCACAGTCACAGACAAGCCACTGAGTCCTTAGAACCAATACCTGTGTGTGTGTGTGCGTGTGTGTGTGTGTGTGTGTGTGTGTGTGTGTTTACACCTACTTGTCTCAGTGATGCGCTTGTCTATGCTAACAGGCTCCCTCAGTCCATCTCCCCCAAAAGGAGTAGGTGTGGGCTCCTTCACCCCATTCCCATTAGCAACACCTCCTGGTGCTGTTGCCTTAGCAACACCTGCTGGTCCTGTTGGAGTGCCACTCGGGGGTGAAGATGTCTTCTCATCTGCTTTCTCCTCCTGTAGCCAAATATAGACGCACACAGGCAGGGACACACACAAACACACACACACACACATAAAGAGCACTGTTTTTTTTTTTTTTATACTCACCACCAAAACCACACCATCTAGTGGCATTAGTGAGCAACAGCACGGTGAGTCAGCAGAGCCAGAGAGGTGAACTCGCTATAAACTGATGTTATCAATGGCTGTGTGTAAGTTTGACCTTGTGTCCATTGGTCTGTGCGTTGCCTGGTCCCACGTTGTCCAGGGATCCAATCTTAGACTTAGCCTTAATGTTTAGCTTATGGGACTCAATCTTCACATCACCACCACCTGGGGTAAAAAAAAAAAAGAGAGAATAGAACAGAATAGAATAGAGTTTGAAGGGAATGAAGATAGAAGTGCACAGAGGAAATTTCCAAGTCAAACCTGGCTTGTGTTTGATGTTGTCCTTAGAGCCACATTTGGAGGTCACCTTGCTCACATCCACCTTCTTGCTGAGGATCTGGACCTGGGGAGACAGAGAGATCAGAATTTATACTAACTTATAGAAATGGCCCATTCAGTACATTCAAAAAATTTTAGTGTCCATGGATTCCATTTAAGAAAATCACTGTCATCCATTATCATGCACCTGGTGCATTTACAGAGCGGATGACATTCTGTAGATTAAAATATGAGAGAATGAAACAATTAACAAAAAACCTACCATACCTACCACACTGGATTCCCTACTCTGACCTGTTCTATTCTCAGTGAAGGTGCCTTTTTGCTTTGCTCGGTCTATAAATGATGCAGCATCTATGCAGATACGGGACAGGCTGTAAGTGGAGGATGGGAGTGGGCAGAGTGTGTGCTCAGGATCACAGGGAGTAATCCTGAGTAGTCTGACAGCTGCTGCCACTAATGGCTTTTAAAACCTTCCTTCCTGACCGTCCTCACAGTGTGTGATAAGGTCAATCAGATTTATATATTTGATGACAGAAGGTGAACGAACAGGAGGAGCCTCAGTGCTATTAAATGGTTACTAAGAAACAAACTGTCATTAATTAATTAAAACTCCCTGATTGATCTTAGAAACAGTAGAGGGTGACAGGTTAAAACATTAATGACCTAATCTTTTTATATATCACTTCAGACTGTAGAAACACATCAAAAGTAAAGACATTTTTAATATTGTTACCACTTACTACTCACTACATTCCCATAGGATTTGTGTAGTATCCTGTTACTGCAATTCTCTTACTCGATGTAAATCATAATACAGTTGCTTTCACAGTATGGAGTAAATATATGACGCTTTTTGCATACATGTTAATCCACTTCCAATCTTTCATATTCTTTGGGACTAATAATGGAGAAAGTGGCTTGTTATAATGTAGCGTCATCAAGCATAATTCCGCAATCATTTTCTATGTATTTAGACATAGGTGCAGTCCACTTTTTAACTCTCAAGAGTTTTTTGTTGAATTAATCAGCACAGCACGGTGGTGATCGTGAGAGAAGCCCAGAGATGGAGCATGATAGTGCAGCAAGTGTTCAGAGCAGATGGGAACAACATCTGGAAGGGCAGGCAGTGGAAGGACCCAATCAGAGAGAAAACAATGTCTAAAATCTGTGCTAATTATACGTGATGAATATTGACATTGTTTTGTGTGAGGTAGCCATTCATGGTCCATGACACTTTTACAAGACAGCCCACCAAAACTCTTTTTAAATCTTTTTAAATGTAGATTCATTTAAAATATTTTCAGCTCTTCTTCCCGTCAAAGCAACACTTTCCATTTGTACTACCTTTTTCTCAACCACTGAACTACCATAAAAGACTGAAAATATTCTAAATGAAGATTCATTTAAACAGATATTTTGTATTGTTTCAGCTAGCATCTTTTAAAAGTGTTTAAAACAGGTTTTTTCTCCACACACAGCTCATCACTCCGGTAGTGTGCTGTGTTCCTCGCTGCCTCTCTGAACGGACAGCATGCTGATGTGAATGCATTACTACCTCACACAACGTCACGTCAAATAACCCCAACTATCACTATCTAAGTGTAGCACCAGATTTATGGATGCAATACACTGTTTTTAAGACTGACTTAGATGATTACCAAGAAATATCAGATCTTCTCAAGTTTGCCTTTTAATTAAAGTCATATCTGTTTTTCTGTGTAAATCATAGTGATATAATTTGCATCCAACCAGGGTCAAACAATTTACACAACTAGAACAGGAATTCCAAATTTCTTCTTTTATGACAACTCTGGTCTTTTTGTGGCTGCTAAGTGGGGTAAAAAAAATCCCATTTAACAGGTTTAAGCAAGGCAGCCTGAATGAGGCTACATTTGCATAAAAGGTGATAAGCAGCCACCCCAACCAGAGTCTGCTTCCACCTCCAGCAGTACTTACATTGCCACCTCCAGGGACATGTTTGATATTGTCCTTGGAGCCACAGCGAGACGTGACATGGCTGAAGTCCAACTTTTTGTGCACTATCTGAACCTAAAGACAGGCAGGCAGACACATAGATGAGCAAGAAAGAAAGAAAATGAAAGAAAGTAAGAAAGAAAGGTGTGACACACAAGCAGCAGAAAAGAGCAGATCAGCTGGCAGCTGGAGTTACAGGAAACAGAGGAGCTTCGTGCTGTAAGTACGGGAGGAATTCTGTCATTCAAATCAAATGATTCTCCCTACACAAGTTCAGTGATTGCATTATGTCATAATTTAATCAGTGCATGAATAATAACAAAATAAATAGATAAAGGTGGTTCAAACTGAGGGTGCAACTTGTGGGGACAGATTCATAAAGGAAACGTTTGTGAATTTTGACAGAAATCAATGTTAATAAAGGCCACCGGCTAAACAACAACAGAGCGCTTCCATAAACAGGATTAACTGAAACTAAACAAGCGTAGGACAGACACTAGAAGATGAGACAGAGCACATGCAACAGAATTTCACACCGGACAGTGATTTTTGTGTTAATACATGCTGTTGTAAGCACAGAAGCTGCTGCAAGCGACTAACAGACGAATGGAGGACGTTACTTCGAGGTAGGTCAGGCTTACTTTAACCAGCCTGTTGCTCTGCACTGCAGCCAGTCCCACGGTTGTGAGAACAATGACTAAAGCACTAAATCTGAGTAGATATGGTCAGGATGTCTGCATCTTGTTAAAGCAAAACGTTCTGCTTCAGTTTTAGAGAGATATTGGTCATAAATATATCTCTATAGTGAATATTAATATCTCAACAACCCCCCCCCCCCCCCATCCCAGCCCACCGATTGCATTGCCTCTGTGGTTGCTTATGTTAAAACCCCTGCAGCAGAGACACCTTCCTGCATTATCTCTGTCTTAGGATGAAAATGGCATGATGACGCAGGTAGCACCAGCAAAGGATGACTCACTAAACAGTTAGGGCTAATACGTGAGCACGCACGCAAACACTCACGCACGAACGCACACACACACACACACACACACACACACACACACACACACACACACACACACACACACACACACACACACACTCTGCNACACACACACACACACACACACACACACACACACACACACACACACACACAGAGCAGCCTGTAAACAGTTTTCCTCTCTCTGTTTTCTCTTTCTAATAGCACATTGTAAACATCCTAATTAATTTCAATACTGCTGCAAGGCTGTGGTCCATCAGGCCTCCTCTGTTTCCATAAGGATGAGCTCTAATGCTGGCAAGCACAGGGACACTTCAGGATGCTGAAAATGTACAACCCTCAGTGAAACCCACAGTAAGTGAAACTGAAGGATGGGGATACGTACTTCATTTCATGTAGTCTGAAAGTCTCCATCTCAAGTCTCACACATTTTCACTGGCTAGTTCCTTCTGCCTTCTGTGCCTGTCCATGCACCCTGCTTCTACAGCTGTTCACAACTACTAATGTGTATATACTGTAATGTCACATGCTTTTCTGGGCGCAGTGGACAAATCTAGAACTAGCACACAAGAAGTCAACAAAACCAGGAAAACTACTTGTGCCTTTGTCAACACTTTCAGTATATTCTTTGTTACTAGTACCTGTTTGTTAGTTCTTCAGTCTTGTCCTTGGGAAATGGCAGCTTCATTTGCTATTGTTGTATTTGGAAGCAGTCATGAATAATTATGAAAGTTTGCAGTGTTGTACACATGAGCAGACACTGACAATTTGTCTGTCATACTGTATTCTTTAGTTGCACTAAAGTCATGTTCCTTGTCATCAAGTCCAGGAGAAGATAAGAACATATGACTGTCACATCAACATTTCATTTTGTACAGTGAGTGAAGTTCAGTCCCCAGTGTGGTTCCATTGGAAAGATTGGATGGATACAAAAGATCAGTTAATGACAATGGTGAGATTTGGTTGAATGCGTTGAACAGTATATGAAATATGGTGTAAAATAAAAAAGTTGTTATGGAAAATAGACAAAATCAGAAGAGTTCAGATTAAATATAATGATACGAGACCTATCTGCTATCTGTTTCTGTATTTTTCTGTTGCGTTGGTTTCACATTCATTTTTGTAACAGTATTAGTATTTACAGTACCCTGAGTTGTGTAGTCCTTCCTTAATGTTTACTGTCTTTGGTTTGGCAGTTTGATGGTAGGCTGGTGTATGCCATTATTCAACCAGTTCCCATGTAAGCTAGCAAATGGCCAATGGTAGCTAACTTTTGCTTGATGGTGAACTTTTTAACTTCAAGAAGTCCAGTCAACATGATTTTTTAGATGTCTCATTTATGACTCTATGTCTATGGGGAAATAGGTTTTTATTATAGTAGCACAGTTGGCTCTCTTGATGTATCCATGAGTACAGTCCCTCTCGGCTATCTCTCAGTTGGCTCACCTGATGAATTAAATGAATAATAAATAAATAAAATAGTGGCTGACTCTGGAGAATCTTGGGAAAAGATGAGGCATTGAAAATACATACAGCGGGGAAAATAAGTATTGAATGCATCAACATTTTTCTCAGTAAATATATCTCTGATGGGGCTATTGACATGAAAATTTCACCAGATGTCGGTAACGACCCAAGTAATCCACACATACAGAGACATCAAAACATATATGTCCATAAATGAAGTTATGTGTAATAAAGTGGAATGACACAGGGAATAAGTATTGGACACATGAAGAGAAGGAGGTGCAAAAAGCCAAGAAACCTGAACTCTGTCAGTATTTAGAAAGAAATCCTGCCCCCTGTCAGTGCAGACTCATATCAGCTGGTTTAGTCCTAATTGATGGCCTATAAAAAGGTTTCTCATTACCAAGGTGTCACCCAAGAAGCATCTCATGATGGGTAAAAGCAAAGAGCTGCCTCAGGCCCTTCACAACCTTATTGTTATAAAACATACTGATGGCATCGGTTACAGACGTATTTCTAAACTTCTAAATGTTCCAGTGAGCAGCGTTGGGGCCATTATCCAGAAGTGGAAAGAACATGTTCAGCAAAGGCCATCACTGTTAATCTGAGTATTAGTCTTAGTCCTTCTTGTGTATTTTTAAATATTTTGGCCATCATTAAATAGACACTTGAAGATGTTTGTTTCAGAAAAACTGCTTTTTGGTAGTTATCTTCACAATGAAAAGAAGTGTACAGACTATTATTACATATGTAGATACATTCTTGTCTCCTGTTAACTGGAAACAGCAGGGGTGTGGTGCATCCTGGATGGATGTAGAATGGGCTGTGCAGGTGGTAACTTCAGAGAAGTGGGAGTGTGTGAGGTGTGAGGGTGTAGATGGTGGGGGGACTCACTCTGGCCTTGGCGGCAGGGGCACAGGGGTCTGATGTCTTGTTCGGGGTGGAGGAGACCTGGGGAGACAATCACCCCCTGGTCAATAGAACCTCCCACAAACCACATGCCACAACACAGTGGGGTGGAAGAGCAGGTGGAGGGGTGGAAAGTTGGTGCTGATAAAATGGTGGGTGGGTTCTGAATATGTGGGTTAGAGGCTGGGCCAATCAGATGAATGTAGGGGCTATTACAGCCAATCAAAAGGAAAGCTTACTATATGATTTCAAGGAAATAAACTCTGTGGATCAAAAAGAAGCAATCTGAAGAAAACTTTATCATCAGGCCCATGTGGCAAATGTGTGGGTGTATAAATAATTTAAAAAAGCAATAGCACTAGTTACATGTAATAATTAATAGTGGGCCAGTTAGTGTGTGTGTGTGTGTGTGTGTGTGTGTGTGTGGGGGGGGGGGGGTTATATATGTACACATGTCAGATGTACTGTATGAGATGGAATGACAGCCATTCAATTGACAGTAAACTGGAGCAGATAGACAAATTTGTCCTGCATTCATGACAAGTCAATCAAATATCAGCACAAAAACATAGTGAGCATAATTACACAACTAGAAAACAATAAGTCAAATGTCACATTACTAAAGTATGTTCCATTGTTCAGACAAACAACACCACTCCTGAACACTGAGGATGGAAAAGTTGTTAGATCAATAACCTGCTGTTGAATGGAAAATATTAAAATACATAACAGACAAGTCAATCAGGTCTGAATGAGTCAGTGCCACTTGCTATGATGCAAAGTGGTGACCTTGAGTATGTTAAGCTTTACTCTGATAGACTGGTAATTATAGAGACTGCCTCACAGTTGTTTGCCTCCATCCCTTTTTTATATTATGTCCCCATTTATCCAGAGTCACATAAAATAGAAATTATTTGTGTGAAATTTTGTTATAACTGCTCTGTGAAGTCTTAAGTTACAACTAAAAGGTGTTTTGTGAAGTCACACTGACCTTGACCTTTGACAACCAATAATCTAATTAGTTCATCCTTAAGTCCAAATGTATGTTTGTGTCTAATTAAATAGTTCCCTCAAGGCATTACAGAGATATTACATTCACAAAACCGAAACCTTTTTGTGAGGTCGCCGTGACCTTGACCTCTGATCATAAAAGTCTAATCAGTTTGGTCTTGAATTTTGGGGGGGGTCACCACATCTACTCAGTTCATCCTGAAGTCCAAGAGGACATTCGTACCAGACTTGACAAAGTTCCTTCAAAACGTTACTGAGCTATCACATTCACAAGTTGTTTAGTAAAGTCACCGCAACCTTGACTTTTGACCTTTGACCACAAAAAAGAGGAGGAGATATGTCCATGAAAATGGAACAGATGGACAACCCAACAACAATAGGTCTCCTGCTCTGGATTTCGAGTACAAGCACATCTTTGACCTGCAGTACCTGTACCTGAGAGACTGAATGGTCACCAAACATGAGTTTTGTCAGTGTGACACTGACAACAAGACACTCTGCAACATGTCCCTTTTTTATCATTTTATAGAAGTGTTTGGAGAGAAAGCAGGAGCTTCTTCTTTACACTGATCTACTGTTAGTCAGCCATGTAATCATGCCTAAATGATACGAGCTGACGAAGCGAGGAGTTGCTGTGAAGATGAAAAAGAGTCTTTCTAAAAGGAGCATGCATGCTGTTTCATTGGATAAATAGGAGGGAGCTGGAGTGTGTGCTGTGATGGTTTGAACACCCTGCCAGCCTACTCAGCCAGTGACTGCTGTATGTTCACCTGCTCTAACAGTGTAACCAGGCAGAATATGTTCGATGATGGAGAGATGTGACAGAAAGATATTAAAGTAAAGGAGATGCACTTAATTTAGAGCATAGTTATATTTTACATCTGCTCATCTGATGAACCTTTACATCAACATACAACAGCTGAGAATGAAATGAAGCAGTTCCAGACTAACGTCAGAGATGACTACTGCAAAAGAACAAAAATAAATCAACTCTAAAGAGGCAACCATGAAAACATGCAAATACACTGGAAAATATAATGTATCCAAACAAACAAAAAACAAAACAAACAAACAAACAAAACAAAAGGAAGAAACAACAAAATTGAAGAAACAAATTAAAATAGCGGTTGAATGAATTAATGAAGCAATGATATGTGTTAGGATCACATGGTGGTGAGTTCCATAAAAGTAAAAGGAATTCACCATTTTGGAAAATTTGTTTTACTTTCTTATATTAGCTATATTAGCTATATTTGAAGCCTGATATTAAGCGAATTATCCATATTATCTATGACAGTTATAAGCTACATTGGTAACAATCACCCAGTAATGCAACGTTTACTACCACAAACACTCACAGACAATGACAGACAATACAGCAGAGATGGAAAGAGGATGAACTGGACTGACATATTATATCACACAGCAGAGCTGAAGGTGACGTCTGTGATTCAAAGCAACAGCATCAAGTAAGACTGTCACAAACACTGATGAAACACAGACAACACAACTAGTTGTCTGTGCAGTGCCAATCCATTAAATACTCTGCACAGTTATCACAATGGAAAAAGACAGCTTGCACGCACAGAAGCAATTTTTCATTGTTTTCTTTAACTGTCACTTTGTCGGTGTAACAGCAGGTGCACCTTTTAGGATGGTGGGGAGTGATAGATGGTAGATAGAAGACAGAATGAGGAAACATAATACATTAATAGAGACACATATAGCTTCCCCCGCTTCAGCTAGATTTCTGTCAGTCATATATGATTTTGTATTGTGTGGTGTGGGCATTACATTTGTCTAACAAAAAGCAGGGAAAAGCTGGTTTTGCATTCCCTCTCCTACTCATTACTCATTACAAATGCTAATTTGTGCATTGTTGTTAACACAATATCAATCAATCAATCAGATCTAATTTTAAAGCACTTTTCATATAAGGAATCTAAGACAAAGTGCTTTACAGAATAAGAAATAAAAACAATACCCCCTTCCCCATCCACACACAGGGCAATAAATGACTATGTTATAAATAAAAAGATAATAAAAATAAAACAATAACAACAGAAACTAAGGAAATGCTGGCGTGAATCCGATAAATCTGGAATGAGGAAACACCACAGACAGGAAAACAAGATGAAGATAAAATAACAAAATACTGAGAAAGAGGAGCTGTATAGAAGTGAGTTAAACCGGAAATTAAAGGTGTGGAATTAATCAATCCACAAATTAAGAATAGATTAATACAAATAAGTAAAAAAAAGTAAATAAAATTCAATTAAAAGCCAAAATAAGATGGTAGTAACATTTTTAAAAGTCTGCTATTTTAGAGACGTGGACTATAACTATATCTCACGTCTCTGAAACAGCAGATTTTTGTCCTCAGATCTCCATCCAACACACTGTGCTGCTTTACATCACACAGACATGAGCATAAGAAGCTGACGGTTTTGCAATGCGACTATGTGACAAAGCATATTATCATCTTTTGATTTGAGTTATCAGCCCCAGACACAGGCAAAGCTTTATACAATCTACAGTCAACAGTCTGCACAAAGACCAACAAAAGCAGCTAGCTAAGGCATAAAATACAGGTTGGGATATGATCAGAAATGCATCTTTCCTCTCCAATTTTTACTTTACTTTTTTTATTTCACAAACTTAAATGGAAAAGTTTTGTTGAATGACATTGATTTAGCATTTTGTCTGTAATAACTGAATGAATTGTTTTTCACTGTGCTGTGAATTATCCATGCCACATAAAAAAAACAAAAAAAAACAAATCTCGACACAGAAAACAAAGTGAAGATGTGTATTGCATTAAGTGTTGTCCGACAGAGGGACAGCACTGAAGAGCAGCTAATTGGATTGTGCCCTGAAAATCAAGGGTTCAAGGAGGCATCCTGATCAGATGCCTGAACCACCTCGACTGGCTGCTTCTGGTGTGAACAGCTCAGAGTTCCCTTCAGCTCTCTCTGCTACTTACCCCATCTCTAGGGATGAGTCTAGCCACCCTACAAAGGGAACTCATTTCAGCTGCTTTTATTCTCAATCTTATGCTTTTGGTCACTACCCAACTCATGTGCATAGGTGGTGGTTAGAGGATAGATCAACCCCACTCCCTTTCCCAACAGCCCATTACAATACAATGACTGTATTACTACTGTGTCTATATTCCTGCCCAGAAAATGTGACACAACCCTCAGTTATATAAAGGTCACATGGCTCATAGCAACAGCCCTGGGTGGATGGGCAAACTCCCATGACCACTACAGTGGAGAGAATGGTGCACTGTTCCAACATCAGAATGAAATCAGTCGGTGCTACCCAGCACCCTGGCATAAGCTTTGCCATGGAGGCTAATACCCCAGTAATTAGAATAATCAGAAAAAAAATTAGAACGCACCCTCCAGTCCCCTTTGTTAGAGATGGAAGCTACCACATTAGTCTGCCAGTCCACAGGTATTGGCTCGACCTCCAGGAGACACTGAGATATTGATGAGAGCCTGGCAGCCAGGCAGCTCAAAAATGTCCATCCATCCAGTAAAGTATCAAAGACTCGTCCAATCAATGCCAAGGCACAATTAGGCTGTTTAATAAGATGGACCAACACCTTAGAAAGACACTTGATGCTATAGTTACTGTCAGTGAAGAACCATTTCCAAACTCAAGCCAATTCTCTTTCCATGATATGGAAAAAGTAATTTTCTTCAGTACATCATGACTGGCCTTCTGCATGATGATGCAAAATGCAGATTCACAAATGTTGGTACTTAACAGTGAAAGCACACCACCCCAGTCCTAGCTTAGTTCTGTTCAGTTTAGAATTCAATTGAAGACGATTGCTTTCAAGGCTCTAAACGACCAGGCCCCATTTTATATCACAGACCTTATTCCCTGGCAGTCAGCTCCTATCTCTTAGATCTGATTTGTCCCTCTCATATCTTTCACTTTCATGACTAAAACTAAACAGTGACAAATCTTTTGCAGTTGCTGCACCACTATTGTTGCCATTGGATATTAGATGTGCTTGCTCCATCTCTGTTTTTAAATCTAGGCTAAAGACACGTTTTATTCAGTAGCTTTTTAGGCCCTCTAATCTTTTAATCTGTTGTCATGTCTATAATTCATTTCTATTTACTTCATTGGTATGTTCCTCTTTGTGTTCTATTTGTGTCCCTTTGTAAGGCACTTTGATCAGCTTAAGCTGTGCTCTAGAAATAAACATACTAAACGCTAAATGGACATCCGCAGTAGTACTGTTTTCTGAAATTCTGAAGATTGCTCTACTTGATGCAGTAATTTGCAAGTGTATGTATGTAAATGTTGCCTCATTTAGGTTCTGGGTTCGATTCCTGGGTCCTGGGGCTTTTCTGTGCAGCGTTTGCATGTTCTCCCTGTGCCTGTGTGGGTTCCCTCCAGGTACTCCAGCTTTGTCCCACAGTCCAAAGACATGCAGGTTTAGGTTTATCGATTACTCTAAAATTGCCAGTAGGTGTAGGTTTGAGTGTGAATGGTTGATTTTTACACTTTTTCACACCTTATCACAAAAACTGACATCAATGCTTTGCGTTTAGCGTTGGTGGGTCTAAACCTGCTCTCTGCTGGACAATACTGAAATGCAAAATGCCTCCTCACTTTGTTTTCCTAGTTGAGATTTTAATGTGACCTGGAAAATTGTAATTGGTAATGTATTCATAAAATGGAAGTGCAAGAATGCATGCTGCTCACTTTTTTTCTTTGCTTTGTTTTAATGTAGGGATTTGAAATCTTCCACAGCAAGCGTACTCAGACATGGTGGTCAGTTCAGAGGATCTTGACCTGTCTCCTCTACCGCTCTCTGTGATCACTCATTTCTATTTTATTAGGCAGCAGCTGTCATCAACCTGTAGTTGATTATTATGATGATTATTTTGTCAGATGTCATTATCATAAGGTTGTGATTGATTAACTTCTCAGTAACTTCTCAAAGTTGTTTCCTAACACTTAAACAGTGTTAACTTTTCAAGGGTGGATTGATTTTCCTGTATTCTCACTGTCTGGTCCAAGTGTAGAGACAGGATACTGAGTGAAATGCAACAAAGCATCTATTTGAAGTACAAATCAGCTGGTGCTCAAGTATTTTCTGATACAAAAAAAATTATTCTTTCTTTTCAGCAATGTTAGAAAATATATCACTATTCTGAATTACTTGTAGATTTCTCTGGCACTGTGCTTGTCCTACCTTTCCTCCACCAGGCTGGTACTTGATGTTGTCAGTGGAGCCAATCTTGGAACGGACGTTCTTCAGGTCCGGTGTTGGGGCATTGATAGGCCGGGGGGTTCGATGAGCACGGGGCACTGCTGGTTTCTTCTCCAGGGGCGTCTGCTTGGGCACAGGGGGTTTGGTGATGACACGGCGGCGGTGGGTGGTGTTGGTGTCACCGTTAGTTGAGGCAGCCGGAGTACCAGGAGTGGTGGTGGAGGTCGGGCGGGGACGTGCTACAGAGAAAGGAAAACAAGACACAGAATTAAGTTCAGATCATTTTTCTGAAATGTGAAAACTGAACTGTCAATATTAGTCACAATGGCTTCTGTTTCTCCTGGGAAGTGATTATGGGGAACAATGAGGTGCACACAAAGGGGTAAAAAGTGTGACAACTGCATCATAAACAAGTCATATACAAGTAAACTATCTATATCTAGTAAAGTAGAAGAAGGACAGTTTATGGTCTTCGTAGTCTTCCCGGAGGTACAGTTATTGCTCAGTACATCATGTTTAAATGTAATATGGTTACACTCTGTAATGGGGCAGTAAAAATTACAGTATATTTATTGTTCCCTTAGAGCTGCTTTTATAACCATGCTCGTAATTTTTATTTAATTTTCGTGACATTTGTAGAGTCCCATGACAACAATCATGACACAATGATAATACTTACTTTAAATGTCAGCATAAAAGTGTCTTTGTTTGTTACCTGCAGCCTTGGGTTTCTTGGCCTCTCCTGTCTTGCTTTCAGCCTTGTCATTCTTGTTAACTGTGTGGTAAAGACAGCACACAAGCTGAAAACACAATTTGGTAGCAACTCCGGTAGCCTTCGCCAAGTGCTTCATCACCTCTGCCACACTGTTACTTGTTTAAACTATGTATCAGTCTGCAGGTAGTTCTGGACAACTACCAGTGTTGACCTTAAGGCTGTGCTGCAGACTGAGAAAACAGTGCTAGAATACTTTATTACCATATGTTAAATGGGAAACAGTTGATGAGTTGCTTACAAGTCTGTGAAATGCCAGACTTTTTAGTTCAAATGTATCGTGTGTAGCAGCAATTTGACAGAACAGGTTAAAGTGCAACTGAAATCACATTCATTCATCCCTTTTTATAGTTGAAAATAATGGCATTGTGTTTTTATATGTATGTATAACTAGGTCTTTGTAGAAATACCAAAAATGCTTCTTTTCCTCTCAACTCAGAACAGAGAAAAAGACTAAGTAAAAACAAATTACACTTAACTACATTACATGGGCAGACAGCGTTGTTGGCATCTATGTGCATGTTTACTTGCTGTTTAATGCACTGCAGCTGAGCATTCAATTAGCTATCTCTCTGCAAACTGACACTAGCTTTGCACTTTTCACCAGTCAATGTTTTTTGGGCCATTTACAAGCTAAGCTGCTGAGACTTTAGCATCAAAGCTAGAGTGGGTTGTTGTTCAGTCTATGTGCAGTCTCTTGTGTTGTGTAATGCTGTCTGACCCTGTGTGACTGGCTGCTCTGACAGAACGCTGACATTACTGCTTAATGAAAGACATTACTACAATAAACAAATATACTTCTCATTTAAAGATATGTGTGTGCTCAACATGCTGCTTCATTTCAATTGAACTTTAAAGCGTCACTGATCAATATTTTTTGTATTAACAATGATTCATGTGTTTGTGGCTTTTTAGCCTTTTTTTGCTTGGAATATTTTATATTACAGCACATATAGTGTTTTGATGTCAACCATACTCCCTGCAGCAGTGGTTAGCCGTTTTCTATCGATGAGCTAAAGACACAACTCCAGATGATATTGTTTGTGTCTGTGTTTGTTCAATAATATGTTAGGTGTGTCAACTTTATAATGAGATATGTTAAGGCTGAGAGATTGTCAATTTGTTGAGTTCTTGGTTCTGAGGCACTTATGTGTCTAAGCAATGAATGTTTCATTATTTAATTTTTCAAATAAAAGTTGTACTGTTAATGACAGTCGAAAGCCAAAGTCAATATCTCCTGTCAGACAAATCCTGCGTCAGCTACGTGTTCCTGATTGCTCAATTGTACAGGGGATTTGAGGGCTTCTGGTGAGTTGAAGAAAACGCTATTGGCTGTCTGAGCAAAAGTGAGTCATTTCATCATTTAAAGAGGTGTGACAGCATGTCCATTATGTTGATGAAGTGGGGGTGCAGTGGTGTATGTAATGCTGCCATCATGTGGCGGGCACATTATGAAATCTGACTCAAACAGCCATTGGGGAAACGGTCAGAAATATATTGGAGTTCACTCGTGCAACTAGAATGAAATATGCACCTTGCACTACATAAAATGCATCACTGTGAACTGGGTGAATGAATCATATTCTCTGAGGGTGTTGAGCTGAACTGCACAAAAAGCTGAATATCTGTTTGACTGTTTGAACATGGCTCAGACTGAGTCACAGCTCTGTCACTTGGGGAGGTGAGATACTGTTGGTGATGTGATAAAAATAACAGTCTGGTGTCTTCGAAAGTCAGCTCTCAAATCCGATAAAGTATAACATATGGTAGCAATTCAGTTAGCCTGTTGCCTGGAGCCGTGCCCAGTCTACACTGTGAGTCATTTCTCCAGCCACTGTACAGAGTTCAGATCCTGTTGTAGATGTCACGCTGCACTGGTAGCATTATAATGCAGCTGAAGCAGAGTGGAGATACACTCTTCTGTGGCAATGTGTGTGTGAACACCTACCAGAAGTTTTGCTTGGAGCAGCAGCAGAGGAACCGTTCTTGCTGGCAGCTGCCCGTGGTGTGGGTGTGGCCTTTGGAACAGGTGGGCGTTTCTCAGCTGTACCATTTTCTGGAGTCTGGAAATCAGACCAGAAGAGACCAATTTGTCTATAACCACGACTATTTCTCATTATGTCTGTATGTACAGCAGGTTTGTGTGTACTCCTGCTGCTGTCAAAAAACTATGTTATGAAAGGCCAATCATGCAACAATGACAGAAGTTGAGAATTAAAACAAGGAGGCAACATAGTGAGGACCGAGCTATGAGGTTGTGGGAAATATGGTCACAATCTCTCTGTTCTGTTCTGTTCCTGAGTTGTTGAGTGTTATGACATTACCTTATGTGTTATGACCTTTGACGTTCTGCATATCAAATGTCATCAGCATTTTATCCTATCAGATATTTGTGTTGAATTGTGTAAGAAATAGAGAATGAATTATTGAGTTACAAAAGAAAGTTCACAGTGACCTTGACCTTTGCCCTTTGACCACCAAATCCTCATCTATTCATCCTTGAGTCCAAGTGGACGTGTGTGCCAGGTGCACCAGGTGCAATTCCCTTTAGATCTTCCTGATACATGGATTGACAAAAGTTGGGTAGTCGTGAGGTCACGGTGACCTTGAACTTTGACCTTTGGCCACCAAAATCTAGTCAGCTCATCCTTCAGTCTAAATGAACTGTCAGTTTGATGAAGTTAGAGATGGAACAGAGATAGGAATGGAACAGACAAACAGACAGATAGATGGATGGACAATCTGAAATCATAATAAGGAAGAGAAAGAATGATTTTAATACTATCAAACTAGAAAAAAACAAAACAAATTGGACCATGTAGGTAGAGCTTTAAAGCCAAAATAAACAAGAAATTTAAGTAAAAATATATTTATTTTATGGATCAAAAATGTCTGGAAACAAAAGATTTTGCCCACAGAGTCTGTCAGGTTCCAGCTCACAACCTTCCCAAGTCCTGTCAAATTCAATATCACACACTACACTGGTTGATTTATGCATCAGTTACATATATACACTTGATATAATATTAGTTTGTATTGAAGTGGAAAGAAGCAACACTATTGTACAACTGTAACTGTTCAAAAACTAAATACACATTCAGACAAGTGAACAAACATTAGATTTAACTCACAATATGTGTGTACCCGAACTTGATACAGGGGAGACCAGTGATGGTAGTAACACTTTGTTTGAGCATCAGTAAGTCAATGGTTGTTTGTGCTAGTTCTCTCAAACTTTGATACAGCGTACCCATGTCTACTACAAATAAAACACACTTCAACATCAACTACGTAATCACAGATGAGTTGTGAGTTAATATCAAATACAAAGTGTTACCTACCCCACAACTGGGGTGAGTTGTAACACTAGTGTAATGGTGATAGGTCATTTGCTGAAATAAGAGCCACACTGTCCAATTTATGCAAGAACTCCCAAGATCAAGGCAGGTCATACACACACAAAATTTACAGTTAGAGATGAAATAAGTGTTTTTATCTGTACTGTATTCCCAAATGTACATGTGTCACTTAAGGGTTCAATCACAGTCACAGGTGTGGTAAACGTAGATGTCAGCCCCTGGGCTGCAGCCTTTGTAGGTCCAGACCTGTTACAACTGTCCCCACCACAACACAGTGAACATGAGGAAAGATTTTCTTGCCTATAATCATTTTTTGGTCATAAAATTTACATGGTTGTCATGTCATTTTCTCCTGTGAGCTCAAAAAGGAAATCGGAGTGCATGATATTGATGACATCCCCACAGCTCTTTTCTGATTAGTCAAACTGCCAGTGTTACAACACTCCATGGTCTCTCCATAATAAAGACATTTATATACATATACACAGTATATGTTGGACTATATGTACATTATACTATGTGTGTGATACTCACCTTGGTAGAGCCAGCTGTCGTTGGCCGCTTGGCAGCAGTGGGTGCGGTCTCCTTGGGTAAAGGGCTTTTTTTATTGGCTGAGGCTGTGGTGGGGGAGGGGTGTTTGGCCGAGGTGGCCTCACCATTGGTGGAGAGAGATGATGGACGGGGTTTGGTGGAGTTTGGTTTGGCCAGGTCAGGCTGGTGATTATGGAATGAAAAGTTAATAAATAGAGGAGTGAAAGAAAGAAAGAAAAAGGTGGACAGATAGAGACGTGCAGAGATGAAATCACTGACTGCAGAGGCGGCGTGATATGGCAGCCAAGCCAGAAACCATATCACAATCAAAATAATCACCTTATTGTGCATGTTTAAAAAAACAAACAAAAAAAAAAACTTGATTTTCATGATGTGCTTTTTACACATCAAGCAAAAATAAATGAAATTTCAAAATACTAGGAGTATTTTGAAATATCACACAGTCTAAAAATGAAGGGTTACTAAAGTCACCTTGAAAACTGTCAGTTAAGAAGTTCATTCAACTAATGTTTTGATTTTTTCCTTTGCCAAGGAGGTTGTGTTTTCACCTGTGTCTGTTGATTTCTTCGTTTGCCACCAGGATTACGCAAACAGCACTGACCCACTTTGCAATTGCAATCTGGGGCATGGGCCAGGGAGGAAGTCATTTATTTTTGAAGTCCTTCAGGATTGTTTGGCCTCGGCTGAAATATGTGCTCTACCATGTGTATTTGTGGCACTGACCTCCGACTCCTAGTTGTCTAAAAATCAAGCTTCTCCTGTGAAATGTTTATGCTGTGACAGAGAAGGTTGAATAAAAGTAGATGGTGCTGCACAGCTTCTAAGTTACACACTAGCAGAGTTCAGCACTGTGACCTTTGGGTGATGGGACTGTTTCTGTAACCACCGGACACTGTGCCACCACCGGAGTGTGTCCAACTCCATGCAGCAAATGTGTTTGGACAACAGTGTGTTTGAGTGTTCTTTGTGTGTGTGTGTGTGTGTGTGTGTGTGTGTGTGTGTGTGTGTGTGACCCACCTTGCTCTTGCTGTCAGGACTTGGCAGAGCCTTGCTGCCATTGCCTGTCGAAGCCTTGGCTGTACCTTTCCCTTCCTTCTCCTCCTTATCTGCCACCTTCTTCTCCTCTTCCTTCTTCTCGTCTTTGTTGGTCTTCTCTGGCTTGTCCACCTTCTCTGCCTTCTCGTTGGCCTTGTTGTTTTTCTCTGCATTCATCTTCTCCATCTTTTCCTCATCTTTGAGAATCTTCTCAGACTTCTGGTTCTTGTCTGTCCCGTTGTCTTTCTTTTGCTGCTCTTCTTTCTCTTTCTTGTCGAGGGTGTCAATCTTCTCCGTCTTACTGGACACAGTCTCTGTCTTCTCCTGCTTCTCCTTGTTGTCAGATTTCACTGTGAGAAAAGCAACGTCTTTGTCACTGTCTGTCAGCCTATTGCACCAAAATAATGGATACAGAGGACTGGAACAAAAAACAGGTAACTTATTTTATGTCTTATGTCTTCAGAGGTTGAACTGGACATCAACATTTTTGTATAAAATGAACACAAATACAACTATAACAATTTTTGTAAGACACTGTGGACTAATGTGCCATGAACAAAAGGGATAGACAAATGTTTTGGTTATCAAATCAGACAATGTGGTAACACGTAGAGCTCCATTTGTGAACATGAGCCACACTGAACATTTCTGATGGACTTGTCTTTAAAGAGCAGGAGGAGACAGCTACCTTAGGCCTGTATGAGCTGTGATTCATGTGACTTCTTTCTAATCTGTAACTGCTATGATGAAGGTGCAAATACAATGAAAATTATCTTCTTTGTTAAGCCTATTTCTCCTGGACATAATTGAGCTTAATTTAATATCAATATGAGATTTTGACCATTTTAATGTGTTTCTTAACCTCAACTCCTAAGAAATATGTCTTCATTGTATCCAAGCCCAAGTCCAATTCATCCCTCCAATCATACATTATCTATGCTGGTCAGGGTACACCCTGGCATGTCCAGAAACAAACAACAAGAGTTGCCAGTTCACCTAACCTGGATGTCTTTGGACTGTGAGAGGAAGCTGGGAACCCAGAGGGAACCCACACAGGTACAGGGAGAACTGACAGCTAGGCCTCTGAATGAGACACTCTGATTGGCTGTGACATTGCCCACTGGAGCCAATGAAGTAGAGACATGACTCTAAACGTCACTAGCAAAGATGGAGGATTGTCACATGGACAAACATGGGCTTTTTAGAAAGATCTGATTCTCTAGTTTAAGGAGAAAAACAGCCTGTCTCAGCTCAAACCATCATGGAGAAATAATGTTAAAGGATATAACAATAAAGGCGGATGTGATTTTTGGAAGTGTACATGCTTCTGTGGGCTTAATAGGATTAAAAAGGAAATTTGTATGGACTCATAGTTGTTTACAGAATCTACTGGCTCTGAAATAACCTGAATGAACTGAAGCTTGTAGGACACGCGCCGAAGCCTGTAGAAAGGGCCCTAAAACACAATTGTATCAACAATAGAAGCTACTGTCATTGTTTCTTTTTCTTTATGCAGTGTTGAATTTTTGCTGTAAACACTGCAAAGATTTAAAAAGACAAAAATCTTTCTTTCTTTCTAAAATGTCCATGGACTCTGGTTCTCTGGTGAAGACTCTCCTGTCCCGTCTTCATCTAATGTAACCATCATTTAACCAGGTTCAAACTCTGTGTGATCTAGCACATAAATAAATAAACTTCAGTATGATTCATTATGTTGACTCAATGTTTTGCTTCATAAAATGGATACTTCAGAAATTTAGTGGAGTCAAAAGGACAATATTTGTATTTTAAGAGAAATGGAGTAAAAGTCATATGTTCCCAAAAAACACAAATAACATTCAAATAAAATACAGATACTCAAAAAATATACTTAATTACAGTGTTATTAATGTTAAATGTACTTTGTTACTGTCCACGTCTGCAAAACATCCTCATTTACCTTTCTCTACAATTTCTCATCTATTACAAATTCATATGTCCATTAAATCAGCTCAGACAAGTGTAAGACAGGATCAGTCGGGATGTAACAGCAAATGACTGAGTGTGTGAAGTAAGCTGGCCTGGATGTTTCAGTTCATAGCGTGATGTAGTTTCTCTCAGGAGTTGACACACGTCGACGCAGGGAAAATAGGACAATGTCATATCCCAACACCACTGCTTGACATGTGTCGTGGACTGATAAATGGGGACTCTTTATGACTATTTATGCGAATGCAGGTGAGGATCATGAATATGATTATTTAAAAACTAATTTATTCAAAACATATATCTGTGTAGGTTGTTAAATCAGAATTTGAAAAGCTGTGAAATGTCCTTGGATTTCTGCGCTCAATGTTCGTCATCTGTGTGCCAGGATTATGAAAACACCATCAGAGACATCCGCCCTCCTCAAAGGAAACACTAGGTCAGACTGGGTTGCAGCACCAATGTCGCTAACAGCTGATTCATGGGATAAGCAGAGAGAAAAAGAAAGAATAAAGTGAAATCGAAAGGAAGCAGGAAGACAGAAGGGGCCTGCAACGTTCATTGGGTGATATAGTGACAGGCAGCAGAGCCAAGGGGTGACGGGCAGAAAGAGACGGGGGTTCTTTGTTGCCATCAAGACATCTCTTATATAACAATGACACTGGACAGACTATGCTGCCTCATGATGTCCCCTCACTTCCTCCTGTCCTGAGGTTTTCCATGTGATAAATGTTCTGTCTCCTCTGTAATAGTGCTAATTTTCTGCTGTTGTGTTTATTTCCAGCAACAAAGTGGACAACATTGACCAGGTCCCTCTAGATCTCTAACTGCCATTTTACAAAATACATTTTTATCTGTAACTGTGGCTCCAAACTGGCTCAGCCTACGGCCAAAATCAGACACAAGCCATGATAATGACTCACATGAACAGCTCATGTGTGGTCGTGCAGGCAACAGGAGAAGCTGCAGTGTGTTCGGTGTTTGGAGCTACTGTTACTTGGAGTTTGGTCGTCTTCCAGCTGCTGTTCTGTCATGCTTTACACCCAGCTGTAATGAAGTCAGTTCCTTGTGATGTTAAATGCACAATTCACAAGTCAATCTCAAAACCTATCTGTTGTATTTCAGAGATATCTATTGAAATTAACAACCAGCTAGCTCTGGCCCATCTCACCTTGTAAAAGCATTTTGTTACACTAGAGTCAGTTCTACATCTAATCTGCCCTCAGTCCTACATGAGAGGAACCGCTTCCTCCACATCTTGAAGTTAGGCTACAGTTCCAGACTAGCATCATAGCATCGTAGCAACAGCAGTTGCGAAAATTCAGTTTTTAATATTCACATCTGAACATTGAGGAAAACAAAGAAAATCAATCAAGTTTGAATAGTATCAATCTGACCTCTGACCCCTGGGGTTACCCAACGCCAAATCATGTGATTCAGGAAAGTGAACGCCAGCTGTGTACAATGAATGATTCATGTGTCTTTTGTGCTCTTTTAGTTGCTTTTCCATGAAGCACTTTCACCTTCACAGCTGAATTATGAAATGACTAAATAATGAATATTTGTAACCCAGTATAGATATTAGCTAGCTCATAGCCCAGTGGTCAAATGTGGAGAAACAGCATCAGACCTATTTCGTGATGCAGCTCTCATTGATTTCCAGTGATGGACTGAAAGTATTGGAATAAACTTGGTATTTTTTTTTTGACATACTTTGAAGATCAATTTGAGGAAAAGGAAGCAGATGAGGCAAAACCAGTCCCTGAGACTCTCTAAGTAACTGTCACTGCACAGAGAGTCATTCCATTGAATCCAGTTTTATTCACCCCTGCACTGATAACACCCTCGACTTTATTCTATCACAAAAGGTGGTGGTTTGTGATCTGACGAGCTCCTCCATCACATTTGTGCCTGCCCTCGTGATGCTGCTGATGTATTTATCATTGGCCCCCAGTGGTCCATTAACTTTAACTGCTCCTGGATTACATATTGTCCTGGCTCCTTTCTCTGCAGTCACAGGCCCTTTGAGTCTCCTGGATTCAGTTTCACCTCTTTTTATCAAAGCTAGGTTTATGCCTTTTTTTACTGAACAAACACGTGCTCTGCAGCAGGCCTGCAGGACTAAACAAAAACAAAGACTGAGATCCCACCAGGACCCTCAGAGTCTAATCAAGTGCCTGTCATCTTCATTCAAATGTGGTCAAATGCCCCCAGAACAAGACAGGCAAAAGCAAATCAACCCTGGGAGTCATGGAGGGTTCTACTCTGTTGGTCCTGAGCATCAAAGGTGATGAAAGAAAGATCAGAAGAGTGCTCTACTGATTTAGGATTTCACCTCTGTATCCTTGTAGGACTTTAACTGAATTTAAAGTCAGCTTCAGTGATATCTTTTTACTTTTGCATTCTTCTTCCACATCAAAAACTGTTTTATCCCATAATTCAAGTCAACTGCTGACAGTTTGGTGTGAGCACAAAAGGCTCCATATAACCTTTTTCTCATATGCAGTAGACCTGGCAAACCTGACTCTCTGTTCTCTGGATCATGTGAAGGGAGCATGTTAAAGACAAATTTGAATGACCTTTGACCACAAATATTCACCAGCATATTTAGTCTCTTTTAACTGACACAAGTCAAGTGTTTACTGCACATGCTAGTTTGCATCACTGTATCACTCCACCCTCCAAGACCAGCAATGACTCATCCAAATTGAAACTGGCTGAGAACACAGAGGATCCATCTGATACCACGCTACAATACACAGCTGCTGGCAACCAGCTGCGTGTGTGCTGATATGTGTGTGTGTGTGTGTGTGTGTGTGTGTGTGTGTGTGTGTGTGTGTGTGTGTGTGTG